>JAUMHH010163222.1:0-17277 GCA_032359455.1 Chlamys rubida | reverse complement strand
AAATTTAGTTAAATTCCAATCAGTGGTTAAGAAGAAGAAGTCGTTTAAAGAAATTGTTGACGGACGGACGACGGACGACGGACGCCACGGTATGGCATAAGCTCACCTTGGTCCTTCGGACCCGGTGAGCTAATGAATGTTTACTTCGTTTTTTAATTATGGTTGCCATGGTAACCAGTTTAAAGTGTAGAAATGGCTTTCAATTGATTTTCTTCCCGATATCTTTGCTACTTGTACAGAATTGGTGTAAGAGTTAAGTATATTTATTACACAATAGAGAAAGTTTCTGGTCTCCTCAACCAGGCCTGTTTCGCTTTGCTTCCTCAATGGAAATAGGCCTTGTCTGGGGAATCAGAAACATGCTATGTTCCTCAAAGCCATACTGTTTGAGATATTCCCTGGACAAAGTGAAGCACAGATGGACTGAGCACCAGAGTGTGAACCTACCGGGGGGTATTACCACTTCTGGTTGTACCAGTACAGACTTTTGGTCAAGATGGCACGCAAGCAACAGTAGCAAATGAAAGAAAACAAACAAATGCCATTGTCATGTGCAAGTCAATGAGCAAAATAATCTACCAACACAGTTCAGTTTTGATAAAATTTAATTTGTAAATGTCTGTTTTTAACACATTTGTACTGTAGGAAGGACACCAGGTCAGTGTCTGCTATATCAGTGTATACAGGTATTACCCACACCTGTCATTAACCAGGTGACTTTAGCATGTTGTAAGTGTGTAACATTAATTCTTTCTTAGTTAATTATTTCCCATATAATTTACTTTTTCTGATTATTTCAATCACAGAGGTGCATAGTAACACAAAATCAATATATTTGGAAAGTCATGTTCAGGGCAACTTAATGTACAGCAATTAACATCCAAATAATATTTATCTTAGAATAAATTAATTGCATTGACTTAAAAATTGAAAATTTAGATAAAACCTCTAGTGCGAAATCCCATAATCCTGTCAACTCTCAATACTATGGCTACCATAGAAAATTAAACATTATAAAACCCTTCATCTAAATATGGTACTTGGGTACTACCTGGAGCACATACACTTACATGTTAATCATCAGATTCTAAGCTGTTCTGTTCGGTCCTTGTTTCCCTAATGATGTAATATAAAACGAACATAAGTACAAACAGTCAGTATCAATACATAAACTGACTAAAAGTCCTAAAGCACATGGCAATGTAAAACTACGTAATGTACCTGGATTGAGATATTTGATACTGAAGTACTGATGATCACTGATCAACACAGAAATCAGAATGTGCGTAACGGAGTCCCATTGTTGGTGAAAAATAAAATGCATACACATCTTATGGGACCCCATTTTCATTTCATAAATAACTTTTAAAAATCATCATCATACAAAAAAAAAAAATGTAGAATTCAAGATACATTTTGTTAGTTTTATGGTGAATCTGGTGTTATTTCCATGTAATACTACTTACTTAGTAAACCAATAACTACAGCCACTGAAATAAACAAAAGCTTTGATATTGTACAAAATTTATGTTTCATGCAGATTTTCCCCTCAATGAAAAATTGCCCTGATCACATGATATAAACATATTGCAGAAATTATGTAACACAACACAAACTAGTTATTACAATATGGATACCAACTGAGCAGACAACATACTTAATTTGGAATTATCGACATAGCTAAGAACAGGATAAATTATACTCTTCTTCATATTACATGAAATGGAACTTCACATGCACATCCAATGCCGATATGAGCTGTTTGGTAAAGTTACAGCCCAACTGACTGTTTGGCATAGTACAGTCGTAGTGATCACATCTCCAAACAGAAACTAAACAAACATACATGTATACTGATAGCACTAGAGCGTATTTGCAGGCATACACATACTTTGATCATTGATAAGATTGTAGGGATTTATTTAAACATCTAACTTATTAGTACAGCTCTTTTTTATATCTTCTGTGGGGGGGAAAAAACATTTCTTTTCAAGCAGACATGTAAAACCTAACTTAGTCTTTTTCATTAGGTTATATATTTGTAAAATGTATCTTGTTTCGCAAACCAATCTGTATTGGAATCTGGAGGTGCTGCCATCAACACTTCAAAAAAAAGGTTCTTAGAACCATTTTCTCTCACCTGAGTTGCAAAGATGGCAAGTACAGTACAACAAACGTTTTTGCTATCACTTAGCTTGCAAAGATAAGAAAGTGACATACAACTAAAGCACTTGATATCATTTAGCTTGATGTCATCAGAAGAAAGCCATCGTGTTGTAGCAACAAACTACCCAGTACATGTAGTTGTTCACAAATTAGTATAGAAGCAGACAAGATGAGCACTATATCCAGAAAGTAATTAATACATGTCTTTTTATATCCATGTTTCCCGAAAAATCCTTCAAATATGCATGGACTAGTAATTTAAATCTATGGCAAAACAAGCACATATTTTCTTGATAGGATCTATCCTCATTTTTGCTGTACAAAGAGCTGATAATTATATTAAATAATGCTTTAATGAACTGAAGAATAAATATGAATAACATTTTCCATTACAGAAATACTTTTTTTTAATCAATCTTTGATGCTGAATCAAATTGATTGTAATTTACAAATGTAACATCCATTTTTTCAATAATAAATACCTACCATGCTTTGTCCTGGTCTCTGTTTCACAGAGTAACCATTACAATCAGCAATATTAATCTACTACACTGCTCTATAAATGTTCCTATCCAGTCCTACCTACTACAAACTGGATTGGAGAATAATAACTACTTATTGATCAAACTTCATCACAGATATTTTTCCTTCATTTTACAGATGCCATATATCCATTTTTGACCTATGGGTGATAAAAAGTAAGTTCTAGACAATAATACTGGGAGGAAGCCATATCTCCAGAGTCTAGACATGCAGAATGTAAACTGTCTAGGGACCAGCACAGGCAGAGCTTAATCTTTGTACTGGTGAGACAGACAGGAAAGCTAGAGTAAGTGTGTGAGGGACCATTAACTAGGGATTACCAATATACGGCCCAGCGGAGAGGTAAAATACAGCAACACTTTTCATTGATTTAACACAAACTGATTTTCCTTGAATAAAACTGTTGATCAGTACCTAATCTTTTCCAAATACGATACTGGATTTTCTTTTAAAGACTGTTTGTTCCTGTACAGGAGTGTGCAATTTCAATAGCAGCCAGCAGGCTGATTTAAAAAAAATCACTAGCCTGACCTGTCTTTCCATTGTAAATACTAGCTCCAACATAAAATGTTCTAACCCCAGGCATCAGGCTTGACATAAGATCGTCTAACCCCAGGTGTCAGGCTTGTGGAATTCACCACCCCTGCTGCAGTCAGTATTTATCAAAAATATTAAACATTATAATTCAGATTCATTAAATTAAATTTCAATGAAAAAAGAAAAAGAAAACAAGAAAGGAATCAGAGATTAACTGAAAATAAAGTATGATTGAAATCAGGTCAGCAAAGTGTTATTATAAAACAGAAATCTAAGTTTTTGAATAACTTATGTGGGAAAAAGAATAGACAAATCAAGTGTAGCTGGGAGTGATGGGTATGTATGGCTTGAAGGATTCTGATAAAGAGATGACACACCAGTATAAAACCTGCTGAACAACAATTACAGATCTCTGGACAAATTATACAAAAACACATCACAATGGGTTTGCCCAACACAAATACTGCTGATTTCAGCAGTTAAAATGTCAATAATGTTCATCACTTATCAAATACACAGTACAAGGAATTTCTTGGGGTGAGCTTAACATTGTCAGTAACCATCACAAGCTTCAAAGTAATCACACTCCTCTGGAGCTGTAATTCAAGTCCTTCTTAAAGCATTCCAAATCCCTTGGAGTAGTTGATGGCCTTCAGTAGTCTCTCATTGAGTTTTTCCTTTGAGGAATAGTCAGGTAACAGTAGTACATTGAAGCAGGTGTGTGCTGTCGGCAGCCTACATACAGGGAGAGACAAAAAGTATTGAATTATAAAACATGTAAACCATAAAATTAACTACAGAAAATTGATATTAAAATGATACTCCATCTTTTCTATTCTTTGTGTTAATCTTTTATGATGAAGTGCTGGTGATTCCTACTACGATTACAATCAACTGACTAGCCACGACAACCAGGACATGGGCTCCCACGACAACCAGGACATGGGCTCCCACGACAACCAGGACATGGGCTCCCACGACAACCAGCACATGGGCTCCCACGACAACCAGCACATGGGCTCCCACGACAACCAGCACATGGGCTCCCACGACAACCAGGACATGGGATCCCACTCCATTTGGAGATACAATTTCAGAGTATTAAACAACGACATGCTTTTGAAATCACTGACAGAATTTATTTATAATCATTCAATTAGAATGCTAATACAACATGTAAATTTGTCACCAATAGCAATGCATGTTATAGTACTACAAGATCATTTGCCTAAATTATCTTTATTGCTTAAAATGTATGAACTTAAATGAACTTGAATGAAATATGAACTATTCTAAATAAACTCTGTTATAATCAGGGATGTCAATGTATATGGTAAGCCCATTAACTAGTTACTCGATTGGAAGATTGAACCCTAACAAAAATCAAACATGGAATGGTTAGAAATTAATACCCCCCCCCAGGAGCCTAATGTTTACCTCGTTAAGCCCTACCAGTTATCTATCGATGAGCAATTGAACACTACCGGTAATCAATATCAAAATTCATGTCCACAAAAAGTGCATATTGTAGGTTTTGTAAAGATTGACAAAGAGTTGCCAACACAGCAATCTCAAGTCTGTTAAAACGAGGGCCCGAATGCCTCAAGTTCTGATAAGCAAACTTTGTAATACAGAACTTGATTTTATGGTTTATGGTATTTGTTGTTGTTGATGATTATTGTTTGATTACAGAATTTACCAATAAACTGGTTACTCGGTCAGAAGATTTTGAGTCACCAGTTACTAAAATTCATCCAGTGTGACAATCCTAGTTATAACTATAAGCATACCAAAGACTAATTTTGAAGTCTATTGAGGTTTACTACACTAAAGGTTCCCATATTTAACTCACAATTGATAATTAGTATAACGAATCTCCTGGAGTTCATCTAAAACATTACATTATGTTTTAGTGTTTGTAATTTATTTAAAGTCAGTATTGATTGCAATCAAGATCACAAACATTAACTGTAGATTCTTGTACAAGTGGATGGAATTCCTATTGAACTACTAAATTTCAAACTCATTTGTATTGCAATGGATATAATCTATCAATATATTTCATATTGGATCACACTACCAAGAGCAACCTGCAATAAAACTTCAAAATCATACCTATCTGAGTCTGGCCCGTTGCGGGCGATAATGAGCTTGAGTTTGGAGAGGCCTCCTACGGGAACACGGTCTGTCCCTGTGGTGAACTGGACCAGCTTTCGTTTCTGTTCATCTGAGAAGCTATGGACAACTTCCCAGAAATGTCTGAAATAAGACAAAAAATAGGTTTAATATCATGAAAAAAATAAAGGAAATATTAGAGAGAAACTTGATCTTGCTTTGCTTTAACTGTAGAGTTTTTCTTGTGATACAATATACATGTGTATATTTCAATTGTTATTGAATTGGTATTTATTTATTTACAGCAAAACAATCAAATACCAATCTATGTACAATTCAATTAATAAAATCAAATTCAAGCTTCTTCAAATTTGATTAACGGATCCCGGGACGGTAAGATATAAAGAATTCAACTTCTATTAAAAACTAAATTAGCCTGAGAACCATGTTAAGTTAAATACACATGAAATCTCTCCAGGAACAACAGCCTTCGGTAGTCTTACTTGATTGTGGTTGAGTCAACAGTAAATCCTCCATCATAGTCGGTAGCCTCCTCCAGTTCATGGAAGTCAAATTGCTACAAGAGAAAGGCAGACACTTATAATATAAAGCTATTCACTCCTTCATTCTAATATTTATTTCCAATGAGAGTGAAAATGATTGTTATTTTATCTCCTTTCAAAACGATGATTGACATGTCTCAATTCTTGAATAACATGAAAATTACCTTGCTTTGAAAATATATGCAAGTTCCAATTTATGAGAGGATATCAAGAGCTGATTCTATACACCAAATTTCAATTGACATCAGTACATGCTAAATGCATTATCAAATGGTATGTACTAAATACAGCTTTTATACTCAAAACCGTCTATCTGTTGTCACAAGCAACAACACTATGATGATAATAAAGGAAATTCTCAGACCAACATCGCTTACAAGATTCATTACGAAAACAAATTTGGTGTTGACCTGAACTTCTCAACTCACCAAATGCTTTGCATGCAATAGCACAAAACATAGGCTTTAGGAACCTCAAATGTAACAAGTACTAATTTGTAAAATAGACTGTTATGCCGTCCTTTAATTGCAAAAGATGTAGATCTAGTTGTGGCAGCTACACTTTCACCATGAAACATTCAAAGTAAGATTAACCCAATTATAGCCCAAAATGTCTCGGCCAATCAGAGGCCACTGTAGCCATCTTGAAGTTTAATGCAGATACAGGAATGCCTTACTTGTGTGAACACCTACCTTACTACCACAAATCAGCAGCTCTATCTCCTCGGGCAGGAACAGTATTCTCAATGGACTTTCATTCGTCACCATGTGAAACCCCCTTTTAAAGGCATGGAATTGTTTCTCAATGGCTTTGTTCAGGATGAAGTCAGTGTACAAATCCACAAATTCCTGAGAAATAAAAAAACCAAAAAAGATAGCTATTACCAGTTTAGCATTCTCAGAAAGTGAAATACAATATTCTATTAGATTAAAAACACATCAACATGTACTAATATATATAAAATGACTATGTCTTCATACATTAATATCATCTACATTTGAATAGTCACAGCATCGTACAACTTTATCAGTAGCTAACTGCTCATTGGGAATTGTCTAGAACAAAGCATTACTTGGACAACCATATGGCTTATTTTTCTGTGGGACACCTACCTGCTTATTTTCTTGACAAACCATGATGTCTGTACCATTCTCCTTCAAGTCATGAGTTAACGCACTCCCAAACACATCTTTATAGTCAATGCGGAAGGACTGGGGGAAAACATCTTCAAAATCTTCCTCTTGATATTCTAGCATCTGCTTCAGACTGCTGGCCATTGTCTGAGTAACAACCACAAATTGTGACATTTGTCAAAACAAAATCCAGCAAAAAATCAAAATCTAATAACTTGTTTTCACAATTTCCGTTATTTTTTAGTAGAATCTTGAACAATTTTTATTGAAGTATACCATTTAAAATGCCTGAACATTACTTACAGGATCAATGTCCTTCAGGTCTGCCCACATGCCCTTCTTGCCCATTAGTTTTCGGTAGACAACTGGTGGGAAGTGGACATCCACGATTGTGTTGTTGTAGATGGCAAGACCAAGCATTATGCCAATAAGTGTGAACTGACCATCATTTTCAAACGATGTAGGGTTAAACCAAAAGAAGTGCGTGTCTTCGTTGTAAGTAAACATCCCTGCAGCAAAAAAATCAACAAAATTAAATTTACTCTACAATTGTTGAGTAAAGTTTAAGTGTAATGTTATCTCTTTGTATTTTAAAATAGAAAAATATATTTGAACTATTCAAAGGTACTCTAAAATATCATAAATTATATTAAAGTAAAGCGAGAAAGGCAAGTGAAAGGGTGTTTAGTTAATTATGCAATAATCATTGAACATGTTGTTACATATAGATGTTTGTTAAATGGAATATAACCCCCAAAACTGAAGTCTAAATAAAGCCTGTCTCAACGTTATATTCACACTGGTAATATACAGATAATGCCCAATACAGTGGTAATGAATTTCACAATTACCTTCACAACTTTTAACAACAATTATGAAGAGCGAAGATAAGCTTCTGAACAAATAGTACCTCTATTTAATATGATATGTCACAAATATCTACATAATAACCTTTTTAATACAAAGATGGGGTTGAAAACCTTTAAATTACTAATTATGAAATAAAACCATCACGAAACAACTTGAGAACTACATATACAGACAATATAATTAGGGGTCAAGATGATTATTTACCATACATCCTGTGTAACCAGCATGTTTGTGGTAACTTACCAAAATCTGGGTTAAAGAGCTCCTCTATGACAAGCTGAAAGAACTCTTTGGACACGCCTCCTTCGTCCAGACCTTGTTCACCCTCAAACTCTACAATGAGCTGTTTTTTCAAGTCCTGTGGATTGTCCATAGCAGTCATTTCCAGCTGTTAAAAATACATGTATTATCAACACACGAAAGATATTGAAAATTAGAACAACACATTACGTTTTAAAGTCTTAATGATATGTAAAAAATTGTATCAAAAATTGTATATATATGTATAACATTTGACTGCTTAAGTTTCTTACTTACTGAGGACTTGATTTTGACAATAAACATAGGAAATGTAGGCAAAAATACTGAAAAGTAATTACATTGTCAATGAAAAAAAATCAATCCAGAAACCATCTTCAAATATTTCATGTTATTCTAGATAACTTATTTTAAATTATACAAATTATGTCTGGTTGCAATTTTGAACTTGTCTGATGCATAACATCATGCCAATATTATGACATTTTCATTTTCCAGTTCATGTAAAAATACTCTTACTACTAATTTTCTTATTCAAAGTGGAAATAGTTTGTTTTTCAATACCACTGATACTTACAGCAACTAAAGCATCATCTATGAGATGGTCTCTCCTGACCCTGAGCCGAAGAAAGGGTGTAGGTGGAATTCCAAATAAAACAGTTTGCTGAATAGAAGTCCTTCTCTCGTTATACATTCTCACTCGGTTGTCAAAATTCATGCACTTTTGCTTTGATGCGGTTGTCAATATAAAACAATGATTCATGAAGGAAAACTTGGATTCATTTTCTAATTTGTATTTGTAGTCAATTTCCAAGTCTACATACTCATTCAGTATTTCATTTACGAAGTCTTCATATGCTACCAAAGGCTGCCTAGAATCCAAGGGTGACACTCCCAGTTCTTGACCTAATGAATCCTCTTTGGGTTGCCGAGACTCCTTGGGTTCGTTGCTGAATGCACCTTGAAGTTGGAACATATCCTGTAATGTCTTTTCATTTTGAGACTTTTCCTCTTCCACAGAATCCTGCAAGTCTCTATCGCTTCCATAAATGCTGGCATAGTAAAGAATTTTCATGACTTTGGTAGCACTGGTGATACCATCATCGTCATTGATGTAGTAGCCCCCGCCCCACCTAGCCTCACTTTGAACGATCCTCATGGTTATGAGCTGGTGCAGGGCCTGCGCCATCTCATGCAGACGGTCAGCGCCAAACTTGGACCAAACTTTGGCCAATCGGGCCTGACCATGAAGTGAAAGTTGACCCATAGCTTTGCAGAATTGGGGAAATGCTCCTTCAATGAATTCAGCACTGGACATAAAAGGAATTTCCATCACAATAATAAAGATGTTGATATAGTGTGGGTTCCTGTCCATGACCTTGTGATGTTTTAAGTCCATTTCTACTGAGCGGGCTAGGGACATGAGAGCGTTTATCAGTGCACCCTTTACAGGGGTGTCCTGGATCTCCATCAGAGCAGCATAGGCCCTGTGTAATGAAGGAATGTCAATGGATAACTCATCCTCCTCTGTATCCTCCTTGGATTCATCAATCACCATTTTCTCTTGACCCGCAAGAGAATCTTCTTTGTCATCTGTGTCCTTGTCTACATCCCTTTCTTTTGGCACACTCGTTTCTTTGGTTTTACGAAAGCTGAGTAATAGTGAGTCTGTGTTGTTGTAGGTAGAACCTATCAATCTCACTAATTTTGACCAGCTGTTTTTTTCTTTACACTCTGCTATAAGTTGAACTAAAATCTCCTCTGTAAAGAATTTTGTTTCTACTGCAAAGTAAGAAACACATTTCATTGTATCTTCAATAAATAATCATTTTTTTGTGTTGCAAAAATAGACATCACACTTTATATGTCATCAGGTTTGTTGTCACTTATTTTTATTTATATTATAAACAATTGAAGGCTAACCAAAATAAACACAGCTGATGTGAATACATAAATCAAAAAGAATTTCACATCATGCATAGAATATAATAAGTTAATTCTATGTTATAAGTTATGGCTTTTAGATATTCTGGTCATTATATTCTTGCAGCCAAACTTTGATCATATTTAGAACAAAATAAAAATTTGATACCAAGTACAAATCTTCAACACTTGTCAACATCATATTTTAAAGAGTCCTTCAACTTTGATGTCAAGTTACCTACCGGGTGATAGGGCTTCCTTCTCTGGTGTAGAAGAACTACTACCTGGTGATAATTTTCTGAACATAGGTAAGGGGAGACTATTCATACTGGCTGAGGGCCCAGGTAGAAGAAGTGCTGTAGCAGACGTGACCTCTGGGAGGGGCGCCATACCACGGCTGCTACTGGGGCTAGGCTCACAATCTTCTGGCATCTTGGCTACTTTACTTGGCTGTAGTTCACACAAAGTGGCTTTACCCTTAAACATTTCCACTGCCTGGACGGCCAGTTCATTCCGACTACGTTCCTTATATGTGAACTCTGAGGAGGACGCACAACACCTATTTTCGCATCCTTCATTTCCACAGCCATCCGTCAGCTGGTAATAATATTTTTCAATCAGCTGTTTTGCTAAAGCCCGCTTCCTGTAAATACAGAAAATGAAATTTTAACTGGGTTATAGTAAACACAAAATATATTCACTGAATAATGTACGACTATCTACAAAACTGACACCACTATATATATCTTATTACTATCAGTGCATATAAAATCTTCTGTTTAGAACAGGCATAGGTAATCCAACATATACAACATGCAAGGGTATACAATCCCACCAGCCCAACGCCCGGGGCTAGTATACATTTTATGTTGCGGCTTGTGAAAATTTTCAGTATATACAGGGATTCAAAACACAGGGATTCAAAACATTAAAACATAAGAACTGACCCATTTCCAATTGACATTGATATTTTCCCCTACTTTGTCAAGATCAATTCTGTTCAGTCTAAATTTGAAATTTATAATATTTCCAATTTGCAACTAGTGTATTGTTCAATTTATCAGATAAAAAAAACAATTTTGTAAGAAGCTCTACATACTTGTTCACCTTGATTTCTTTTTGTAAGTAGTGTATCTGTTACAATATACTGGTTTCAGGTACCATATTGAGTTTACAACCTACAGTTACAGGTAAAACCTAGTCTGAACCTAGGTTGAAGGTGTTCGTGCACATGACAAGTTCAACACGTCCCTATAACATTATATACAATATAATGCTACTCACATTCCGTCGCCAGTTTCTGGTCGGTTGGATGATAATGAGGATGGGGCCTTACTGAAATACAAAGAGGTATACTGTTACTGATGCAAGAAACTAGCTATCATACATAGATATTAGCAATATATCTCATAATCTCACCGTACATTTAATTTGGTTTCTCCTCTTTTAGTTTACAAATGAAATACTGTATGCAATTATTTGAGGTACTGATTGTTATGTCATTTGTTTGTGAGAGTAATTTTCTCACACAAACCAATGACGTAACAATCAATACCTGCCCACAAGAGAAGATAACTCTGCAATACGCAAAGACGGAATAGATCACATATCATACTTATTTCATTCTCTTATGGAGTTATGCACACACCGATTCAGAAGCAGCTTTGGACAAAAGTTTGCATGAAGTATTATAAGTATTATCAACTTATACACTGACAGACTTTTGCAAAGGTTTTCTTGATATCTCTGATTATTTGTCTATAACACAACATTAAATGGCTTTAATGAAAATTCCAAAAAACATTCTGGAAACATGATGTTATTTCAATAACACAAATTAAAGTCCATCATCAATGTATTCACAAGGTAAACATTCTTGCACAATTTGGTTGCTGTTTTATTCTGTAACAGCTAGGTGTAAGCGAAATGCATAGCCATATCAGGATTTGAACTCTGGGCCCTCCAAACTGAACAGATGCTCTACCAATAATTAATTGAGCTACCTGCACTGCAGCTGGTCATCAACAATCGACCCAGTCCAGTTCTATTACAGTTCATTATTTCCCTGTTATTTTTGAAGATAATTCTTTAAATGTTCCAACTAGTAGTTTTTTCTTGATGTGTCCATTAAATGAACATAAATGTGTTTTTGAAAGTATTAAACTCTTAACTGACAGTCTGACTTAGTGACATCATAACAACTTGTCCAGTTCTATCTATAGGTCTCGAGGGGATTTTTATGTGTAAACATTGTTTCTTCGACAAAATAATGATATGATCTGGGCAAATGTCAAAAGTTACTATAAACCTTTTTTTCCATGCATGTCCACGGCTATTGTGTACTGAGAAACATCAGCTGAGAAAACAGCGCAATAGTTTGAAAATTTTAGCATGACATGCAGTTTTTCATTTCTACAGTTCTACATTATGAAATTATTCTTTCTGGGTTGACTGATGTAAACAATTAACATATGATCGAGTTTATCATACGTCTTAAACAGTTCACCGAAATGGATATACTAATGACAATGTGTTAATTAAATGATTTACTAACTACGCTTCAGTCAGTTCATATTCTCTTCATCATCATTTTATGACACATTACGAATCGAAACAAGAAATATATGCATACAACTTATTACAAACGTTCACAATGTACCTCGCGGTTTGATTTCCGCTCTGTTCTTCGTTATCCTCGTTAGAGTTCATACGAATGATTTAAGTTACTGTCTTATGAAACCCATATACCCAAACTACGCAGTTAAATCTTTACAAAACCAAATCGCAGAAACCCAGAACCCCTTCATCGGACCTTCGCCATTTTGACTTTCACAAACGCGATGTTACGAGAAGTTCTTTTTTTAATATTATTGCTTGTTGTCATAATTTATTGGTCTATTTCATAAAATATGAATTGAAAAGAATTCCTCAATTAGATATATATTCAAATATGACATATAACCAATTTAATATATTATCATTAATTTTCCCATCAACCACTATTCAATATGTCAGCTTCCTTGTAACAGGAAGTGAGTGTTTTGTGGCAAAAGTACATATTGTAAATATTTCATCGGATTTTGAAATGGACTTAATTAACGTTTGCTCATTATAGGTACTTAGATAGAAACGCTTAGATACACATATTTTATATGTCTTTTCCATTTGTCCTATATTGATTGGAATTTGATGCAAATATGTCCGCGCAACTTAGCCATATTTGCGGCTGATGACACCGGTCTCCTCTCCGAGTCCGAGTCTGATGATGGATCATATGGGGTGCGGCGTTATGCTTATAGTCTGAAATAGAATAGCATACTTTTCAAAAGAAAATATCAATAAGTGATACTCTTATACTATTCCAGTCATGTTTGATTTATATATTTGTTGAGATTGATGGTTTCACATGATTTCTGACACTGTAGACTTGCACAAGTCCCTATATGCAGGTACATACATGCTATTTATTGTGAATGTCATTTGATCATGACTGGAGGTTGCTCTGTATGTTGTTTCTTCCACCCCAAATGACTCGTGTCAATGTTGGTTGTCCTATTTTGAATATCCAGTATCCAAACGTTTCTTACAAATTGATGATTATACTGTTACATTTGGTGCCCTATGCTAAAAATGGTGGTAGAGATAGGTAAAATATTCTTTGAAGAAGACAGATATGTAGTGGAAATAGATTGGGTTGTCACCAGTGATTAGGTATATTGGTTTGTTTGAGCATCCGTTTTGTGGTTAGAGGTCCTGGGTTCATATCCCTGTCTGGCCTTTGTATTTCCCCTTCTTGTAACAGGTATAACTATTATATTGTAGCAGATGTGGACTTGGTCGATCATCAGTGACCAGGTTGCTCAAGTTAAGAGGGTCCCGTATTCAAACCCCCAGTCTGGCCGTGCATTTCCCGCTCCTATTACATTTGATGCATGTGACCAAACCTTATTTTAAGTACTAGGTGAATTGTTGACAAGTGGATATCCGAACCTGCATGGGTTGTAAATAGCGATGTCTTCGGGTGGCAAAGCTTAGAAAAAGCAAGGAGGAATGTAGCAGAACTAGACTGGGGCGATCATTGGCGACCAGGTTGCTCAATTGGTAGAGCGTCTGTAGAAAGCAGCTATATATAGCTAGTACTTTACCAGGATAACATACTCCCCATCTAAGAAATATCTCACCCCAAATGTTTTCATGAGTAACAGTGATACTTGTGGAGCAAGGCTGAGTATTTTTGTCAATGTTTCCCTAAGTCTCTTTGTTTGTGCTAGTGTAAAAGAGGTCATTATTTTTTCAATGCTCCTGTTCGGGGTTGAACATGGAATCTCTGGTTTACTTTTCTGACATTCTACTGAAGTACTGTACCTGTCTCTTCAATAAATAAAATAAATAAATGTACAGCGTTTGATTTAGCGCCCTATCTAGCTAGAATAAGCCACTCTAAAGTGCTTTACAGTACATAGATATACAATTCATACAATCAATGTAATTAATATATATACATTAATCCATACAATAATCCATACAATTATGAGGAATTTGCAGGAACTGCCTTATCAGGCCGCGGTGGCCAAGTGGTTAAGGCGTCTGACATTCTGCTACCACTACCCCTCCACCACTGGGTCGCTGGTTCAAGGCTAGGCCTACGTGGGGCAGTCGCCAGGTACTGGCCGTAGGTCGGTGGTTTTTCTACAAGAACTCCAGCTTTCCTCCACCACCAAAATCTGACATGTCCTTAAATGACCATAGCTGTTAATAGGACGTAAAACTCAAAATCAAACCTTATCAGGCGCTTACTACTAGTCCTATGCCACCTGGCTAATATCTCCCTTTGTGTGTATGCCTGCATGTGTGCTGGAGATGAATTGTGTTCTGTTTGTTGTGGGACTGCCTGGCCTTTGCTTCCAACGGTTTCTTTTATAGTCAAGTGCCACCTCACTTGAATGCTACAGCACAGATACTGCAACACCCACCCCAGACCATTTTGTATTCCACCTGGGTGGTTGGAGTTGACTTGTATGAGCAGGAGAAAAAACTTTCTTTGAATATTCCATGCATACTACGACTTCGGTGATCGAACCCCGGCCACCTGAGAGGAAGGCCGGAGTGTTAATTACTTGGTCAATCTGCCCATTTGGCCAATCTTAAAATACAAATATGATAAGTTTGGGAACTGGATAAGTGTTGGAGGTGGCTTTAATATTTTATGTTTTTTTTTATTCTACTTTTATGAATAAAAAGTGTCTCTGAATTTGTGATTTTATGCAAATATCAGGATTAATTCATTTTCTATTATTTGAAAAGTACTGAAGAGTATATTACGCTCTGAACTTTAAATTGATGAGGTAAAAATGCACCATGACACACATTTTGAAACTTTGATGTTATCTACATATCGCTTCATATTGCTTATTTCAGGTGACAGATATGTCTGAAGTTCCAGCATATTTGAGGGGTAGAGGGAGAGGAAGAGGTAATGCTCCTGCTCCTGGTGGTAAAGGGTGGGGCTCCCAACTTTGGGGCGGTGACAACACTGGCAACAACAAGATCAAAGGCTTCGGACAGAGACACAGTAATACAGCTGCCTCTAATGGACTTCAAGGTAATGGAGGATGCATGATTTAATTTAAAAAATGATGAAGTAATTTAGACAAAGAATCGTTTGATTGTCAAGTAGAGGGAAGTCAAGTAAAGATGTGGAGGAGAGTGGAACCTATTTTCAGGACCCTAAAAAAGTCCTAGTACTATCAGGGAGTAGAATATTTTGTTTAAACCAGTCTCAGTCAGTCGTGAGGTTTAGAGTGTTTGAAAGCATTTAAACACCTGATGTGCTGGTAGATATGAGGTTTGACCACCAGCGTTGGAGGTAGCTTGTATCAAATCGCAAAATGGGTCTGAAAACAATTTCATAAATATTCTTTACCTGACATCAATCCCATAGTTAAATTCATTCATTGTTCATATCAGATTTAGTGTTATTAGTTTGTAGTTGAAAAAAAAAAAAATGGATACAAAATTTAGTTGGGGAGGTATTTCAGGAAGTCACCAGTGTCCTTTAAAAATAATGTAAGGCAAATGTAGCATATACAATAACTATGACAGTGTATATGTAAGTTTGTAGCATATAAATCAAATAAAGATAGTGTCAGTTTGTAAATTTGTTGTTGTAGTTGAAATTAATATTAAAATTACAGACAATACGATTAGTTGGTTAATTTTCCTGTTGGTCTGTCTTGATAGAGACCATATCGTCTGAGAGGGGGAAAAAGGTTGGTAATGTAGACTTTTTTTATCTTCCAGACCAGAAAGGAGATGCTGGAGGAAAGAAACAAGACAGAAGTGGGAAGAAAGGCGACAGTGGTGCTATGAAAGGAGACAGTAGCGAGGAGAAAGGAGACGGCGGTGAGAAGTTCCGTCAGGCCAGTGTACAGCACCAACAAGCCATACAGCAGTATCTTCAGGATCAGCCACAGTCCAACGACAACGACTCTTCAGAGGACGAGGATGACATCGGCAATAATATCCTCTCTTCTGTCTTCAAATCCTATTCTTCCTCTATTGGTATGTATGTTAAGGCATTGTATACAGAAGGCAATTATTGAATATCTTCAATAGCACACTTATGCAAAGAATTAGGGGTTGGGGTGGCGGCTTATGCATATGCAACACCCTGGTGTCAATGTCCAGATTAACTGGACTTTGATAAAAAATAACTATCAAGTTTTAGATTAAAATGTTCCTAAAGCAGTGTTTTGCCACAGTCAGGAGGCTGTAGTGTTTATAAGGTTGCAGCATTTATATGGAGAACAAGTAATGTGCAACAAAACAAATACTCTCATTTATGAGAAAAATTATTAATTGTTTTTTACTTATAAAACGACAGCCACTCTCAAAATTTTACTCTTCAGTACAGATATTGTTTGTGGTGCATAAAAATAAAAATGTCTGCATGTATTGATTTTTGAAAATGTGTAGCTCTTCTACAGAAGGATACAAATTGGTGATGCATCATATATATACTGATGAAAAGTGATAGCCCAGTTATAAAAACATGTTGGGGAGGAGGAGCAGGGGCTCACTTATGAGCATGGGCCTATTCCGTCTTTGCGTATTGCAGAGTTATCTTCTCTTGTGAGCAGGTATCGATTGTTACGTCATTGGTTTGTGTG
>JAUMHH010163211.1:5537-17277 GCA_032359455.1 Chlamys rubida | reverse complement strand
AGCTAATAATATATTTTGAATGCCTCAGTTATATTGTTGTTCATGTTGTGTGACCCTGTTATGTTCAGTATTTGCATCATTAAAGTCATATGTTAATACTTTTAGCATCATTATCACATTTTATTTATTTATTAATTCTATTTTATTTCTACCCCTTATAAACTTGCCTGTCACCTTTCACAGAGGCCATGCTATTCTTCATACGTGTCGTTGTGCTGCTGTATGAAGTAATTTATTCATGATCAGCTTGCTTATAAATCAATAGATACACGATATATTTCTGTGACAAAATATCTAAATATCAAAAGCAACCCTGTCGTTCATAAAAGCAATACACAATGAGCTTTAGCGTCAATATGCTCAGTCATTTTTAAACATAGATAAATAAAATTGTACATATCTGGATAATGCTCTAAATACATAAACATATGGGCCCTTTTTCCATACACACAATATGGCACGATCCTAGAATTCGTTCCAGTGTTTTCCCGATAATGTATGCTATCCATATTTTGATCCTATCCAATTGAGTAAACTATACTCATATTCATTTTAAGAAATGGCATTAGGGCAACTGTTAAACTGCCAACAAAGTAATTGATGATTACAAACTGTTTTACCGGCATACCAATAGGTTTGATAAATAATTTCTGAGAAGAAATAAATACGTTGCGGAAATTTTATACAAAATTATTATAATAAGCATTCAATAATTGTGTTCTTAAAGTAAATAAACAGCCGTCGTAATATATCAGCACACAATAATAAGCGAAACCTTTCCATAATAACTAATGGAATGAAAATTAAGTACAAATCGTTAGTTGTAATGACAATAAAAAAGTGATGTGAAATAGACTTGTACATATAGTTGCTCTAAACATTGTTTAAGCCCCCACAACACTCTAAACTTAAATCTTGAAAATGCATTTGTTGTAAACAAATACGTGAATTTTAATCAAACTAATGGAATCTCATTGATTTAAAGTTAAACGAATTCACTAAATCACCCTTATTCGTGTTAAAATCTACTTTAGTGCGATTTCTGGAGTAAATTTAATTTGTAAGCCAGACTGTTTCTGTCTTGGATTTCACTGTGAGGCGGCTTAGTTACATGTTGTAGATACCAACAGTGGTAATAGGATATTTTGGTGAAAACAGGCACATTTAAACGTGTTAAGCTCTATGGGCCGGTTTTTTTCATTAAACAGATAAATTACCAACTTAAGTAACAAACCGATGCTTTCTAAAAAAAAGCGTGTTTACCGGCACGTGTTTATTGGTCATATTTTACAATTATTGGTAATTCTATTACAGGCGTTACTGTCCATCGGTTGAAAGCGCGTGACCACGTGCTATGAGACAGCAGTACGGTTCGATTAGAAGTATTCGTACACATCCATAGCACAACAGATAGCAAACAGGATCAATGTCTACTGTACATGTAATCTGAGCCATTGCCTCCAATGTAACGGCATCGCTGCTGTGAATCCTCCAATACAGCCAGGACACTGTGGGAGACCTATGGAAACTTTGGTAGTTGTAGCTCGTACAATGTACAGTGAGGATTGAAACGGCGCTGAGGTTGCAGTATCGTAAAAACGACTTTCGTTGTTAGCATACGTGTTGATGTATTTTGAGTTTACCTATATATGCTATAGTGTCACACCTGTTGAATGAACAGGTGATGCAGTACACGTGTAATGACAGTTGAGGAACTACAGGTGTGAGAGAGACTCGCAGGTATGAAAGAAATCACAGGTGTGTGAGCGGGACCATCAGAAACCGGAGACAAATTTTGCTAAAATTGTGTTTAAGCTAAGTGTAAATGTTATTACGGAACATGCATCGTTACTTATGAGGATACGGAGATAGTCTACAACTATACAGCTAAAACCACATGTGTCTGCTGTCAAGGTAAGATGTTCTGTAAAATCGACATTTTTCGGTAAAAATAAGCTTAGAGTTAAACAGAGTATAGATTTGTAAAATATTTTTCACCTTTTTTCACACAATTCTTCGTAATGTACACACTAACTCGTTATAAACCAGAACATTGGCTCGTTTTTATTAACATTTCAGCATGCACGGAAACACAATGGGTGTCATAGACAGTATCATTTTGTTCGATTTGAAGAATGAAAATGTCAGAAAAGGTGGCATTTCTCTCAGCATGCGAAATAGAAATCCATTAAAGTTTTCATCTTCAAACTATGAAATCAAATTGAATTCGCAATGGTTTTGACAAACGTTTATGAATATCATGAGTTTTATGTTCCATATCTGTGTTGAGAAAAGCAATTACCAATTCTTATGTTGATATTTTATAAAGTCATGTCGATTTCAATCTTATCTCTTTATCTCCTTGAAATATTCCCCTCTTGCAGTTTATTTGTTATCACATATATTTCAGAAAATGACCATCCTTTAAAAAAGCAAAACACATCGTCAGTTCATTAACGGTTATATGTTTACAATACTTGATCACGTACAAAAGGGTGTTGTCTAATACTCGTTCCGGCAGGCCCGACTGGGTCTAATATTTCTCCGAAGGTGTAAAACATTTTCCCCGAAGGTGTATCCCATACTTGTACTGACGGTGTCCCATACTTGTACTGACGGTGTCCCATACTTGTACTGACGGTGTCCCATATTTGTACTGACGGTGTCCCATACTCGTACTGACGGTGTCCCATATTCGTCCTGACGGTGTCCCATACTCGTCCTGAGGGTGTCCCATATTCGTCCTGACGGTGTCCCATATTCGTACTGACGGTGTCCTATATTCGTCCTGACGGTGTCCCATACTCGTCCTGACGGTGTCCCATACTCGTACTGACGGTGTCCTATATTCGTACTGACGGTGTCCCATATTCGTACTGACGGTGTCCCATACTCGTCCTGACGGTGTCCCATATTCGTACTGACAGTGTCCCATTCTCGTCCTGACGGTGTCCCCTATTCGTACTGACGGTGTCCCATATTCGTACTGACGGTGTCCCATTCTCGTCCTGACGGTGTCCCATATTCGTACTGACGGTGTCCCATACTCGTCCTGACGGTGTCCCATATTAGTACTGACGGTGTCCCATATTCGTACTGACGGTGTCCCATATTCGTACTGACGATGTCCCATACTCGTCCTGACGGTGTCCCATACTCGTCCTGACGGTGTCCCATATTCGTACTGACGGTGTTCCACATTCGTCCATACGGTGCCCCCTCTTTGTCCAAATTTGTCCCGACGACAATGTCCCATACTTGACCAAACGATGTCGAATACTTAATAAGATGGCGTCCACTACTTTACTCAAATGTGTCTCATACATAGTTGACCTGTATGTCCAATATTTGACCCAATATATGACCTCACCATGTATGACAACTGCCGCGTGAGACTGGATCGGACTGTTGTGACATGATTCATTTCAGACACATGTCATGATTTTAGATGCATGTAGTGTTCACTTGCGCTTCCGGTTGAATTTATCGTTTCATTTTGGAATTCATTTTTGCTGAGCGCTGTTCATAACATATTTTAGCATTCTTTTTAACAAAGCCTTATCTTCAAAATTAAAACAACTTAATATATCTCAAAGTTTAGTTCAAGTGACTAAATTTATTATGTGCAAATATCCACGTAGGTTTTCTTTATATTGCAATTGGTATCCGACGTTATCACATCTATTATAAAGTCGTGATATTTTGTAACGATGATGTTTATAAGTTGAGAATTAATGACATGCATTGTTGATATGAATGCCATGTGGATTTGATAAAGTTATTATATAATAACAACGTCAAAAGTGATCGATATTCTCTATACGTCTCCTTGATTTCTGGTATAATCTTTTAGTAGCGACTTTTAGCAAAAGTCTTGCTCTCGTATATCGGCATTGTTGTATATGTATACTTCCGTATGATTCTTCATTACAAAATAAGACAACTGTTTCCTTTGAAGTAAACATAAACGGATATTGTTTAATATTTTATCTGTGTTTTGGGAATTTTGCTGGATAGTTTGTTTTTAGTGAGCCTTCGGGAAGATAAACTCGCTTTTTTTCATAAAAGATACATTGACAGATATGATATGTAATCTACATTGTGCATCCATAGGTATGAATGACGTCATCTGTATTTATGTATGACGTCATGATTGTCATCATGTGTCTTCCAGCAGTGTTGTCAGTTTCAATTTCTTGATGACAATGGAAGCCCGCGGTTCCCCTTTAGGTAGCTTTAACTGACATCTCACCGGCGAAAATTACGAGCAAAGTTTGATCAGTTAACTTCGACCGACCTTTCTTCATTCAAAGTAGAATATTTCAGTCATAACGTTGAGTTAAAAATTGTCTGGTTTACCGAAAACATTTCGCCGTCAATTTGTTTTATATAAGATACATAATTATAATACTTTGAACTTTCTGTTCCACGTTGACATGCTAATGGCTGCTAAATTGGTTTTTTTCGCGGTATTCACATACAATCCGTCTTGTAATTCAGTTAGGCCCCTAATACAGTCTTTACGACGTCGGTCAATAATTAATTAAAGTTTAATTCACTTCTCTACCGCAAAACGCACTATCCTATCTAACTGTACTCCCAGTGGACGTTAACAGATATGTTTCTACTATGTTTCTGGTGGGTATCTGGAGATCACAATTACACTTCCTTGGAACGAAAACGACCGTCAACATTTTTTGTCAGGAGAGAGGATATTTGGCATGTCTTGTCGACACGTTTAAAGCAGCTCATAGAGAATATCAGCTGTTGTCTTTTTACATTTCTGGAAACACTGAAACAATGACTTTAGAATAACTTCGTCATGCTGATACGGTTTCTAGGATTGAAGTAAGATTATGACGTAACAAGGGACAAAACGACGATAAAAACATCACATTCGGCCTCCTTTCCCAACCTTTTTTTTTATCAATATTTTTTCTAGACCAAATTATTATATAGATGTCCATGTTTTTGATAAGCACACGATAGCGAAATAAGATAATTACAGAGAAATAGACCTGCAGTGGTTCGGGGAAAGAATGCACCTCCTGTATCCCAAATCATGATCGTAAGGAGCCCTGCTGAATTGGGCGTTTCATTATGTTCTTATGAGCCCTCCTCTGCTCCCATTGTAATACTTCGAATCTCTATCTGTTTCTCTCCCCTACCATCTCGGTCGTTCGGCGAGGTCTTCCTGGATACCAGCCGTTGTAGGATCTTAGCCTTTGCTACTGTTATATCAATCGCATGGTCGACAACACACACATATCTATATACATACTTACTCAGATATGGGTTCAAACTTAGATAAATCTTCCGGTTTCTTAGACAGAAGTATCCATGTGAGGTCAATAAACTACATGTATCTCAAACAGGTCTGGCTGATATACAGGAGCTGTGCATGCAAAGGTAGACTATTCTTCAACTTTCTGATACGTGAGTATTTATAAATTTGACGTTGTCTCTCGGGCGAAGAGGATGTTATACAGATATGCTGTATAATTGACAACTATGACGACATTTACGAAAATCTTTGTCCATAGTTGGCAGGGGTCAAGGATAGAACCCTTTGCATACTGAATCACTGATGTTTATTTCATTTAAATATCTCTTTGATTTGCTTCGATTATATTAATATCCATTACTGTTTTCAAGATTACAATAATATGAAGAAAAAATATCTGCTAACATTGAACTGAATATTTTCTTAATTATAACAATATTGATTAAAATTGTTCGTTTTTCCTTCTTTTCATCAGAATGATTAAATTAATGAAGGAAGTCAAAAGTATCATTCAATCCCACAAATTGAGCTCACGTTTATTGCCTAATCGTTCTGATGCATCATGGGATTGCTGTGCCATTGTCATGGGTCAAAGTCGTGCGTTATCTTGATAGGGGGCCCTGAGATACCGTATTTTATAAGTTGACAAGGCTGGTATCATTTGTATGTTAATTGTTATCATCAGTCCATTTTAACACACATTCCAGTAGCGGAGTCCTCCGACAACTTTTTACCAAACATTGATATTTCCCGTAGCATTTGAGAACAGATAATATGTGTTTTTTCTTACGCTACTGCTTTTGCATGTTCGAGGATAGAACACCAAGCCCTGTTGTATTCCATTGCATGATAGTGAGGGACGATTGGTTTCAAATGGTTTGTCTTTAAATGACCTAACCTGTTAACAAAACATTGCCCTGAACATCATTCCCTGCATCACCCCAAAAATATGAGTAAAAACAAAATGAATCCACTTAAAAATATCCTTCGTACTTTCACTGTTTTGGGCAATGTGGCTCTTAGAACATCTGGGTTCGTCAGAATATCGTCGCCCAGTGAGGAGTTGCACTGCATTGTCCAAGTTGTGGACCGTTTTCATACAAACAAACAAGACTCTTAAATGGACACAGGGGTACTAAACTCAAACTATGGTGTCTATAATTATGTACTTGTCTATATATGTCTAACCTCCAACTCTACTCCCCACCCACGCAGCCCCTACTCCTAAAATCAGCTATGCAGAATTACTGTGGGTATTGTACTGTGAGCCATGAATTGAAAAAAGAAAAGTCTTACGTAAAAAAGAAGAAAAAAACCAGAACAAGTTCGGACACATTGACTACAGTTGTGTGAGCGAACAACGCACCAAAAACAGCGTGAGCACATCGTGCACACACCGTCCGCACATCGTCCACACATGGAGCGACTGTGCGATTTAACAATCGTTAGTCCCTTTGTGCGCTTCTCTCCGCAAAAATGTGCGACTATCGTTTCTAAGGAAGTCCCGACATTTTAGTTTGCCCTTGCTTGGTAACCAAACAAGATTTTTTTTAATCACAATTGAAAGCTTTTTAACTTGCACTGTCAGCTTTAATTAAGATTATGTTCAATTTTATAACGCGTGTTACACAATCTTACAGTGACAATTAGACTGTCAAGAATGAGTTTGCCTCCCAGGTAACAGAACAGATAAATAACACTATGGTGCATGACCTGAGTTTGACCTGGCGCTCTGTGCCTGACATAAAGTGCCGATGTCTGATACCGTATTACTGTTATGAAAACACAACTGGGCGTTAAGTTTTTGTTATTTGTATCCGTTTTGGTCTGAAGCTCCCCTTCACCCGGATTTTCACACCTTGGCGAATTACGTCAGTGCCCCGGGTGGGAAAAACAACGGTCCACGTACATGTACAAAGTGGCCATGTTTACCTGTATATGGGATCATGCCCATAGGTATTATAATTGTACATGTGTCGATTTAGGTCGTTTAAAAAATCACCGGAACGCCATTTTTAAATTTAAGAAAGGTCAGCTTACATATGTAGCTAGAATATAGAAACATTCTTAAAAAGTAAAGTATTTATGTTTAAACATGAAATCGTATAAATTGTAAAGCCATTTATCAATTTACACCAACCACGATTGTCGTCGCACAAATTCGTCCATCGTCCGCACAATTGTGCGCAAGCAATAATCGTCCAGATATATATCGTTCGCACATCGTGCACACACCGTGCGCACATCGCGCGCACACCGCACATCGTGTAACGTTGTGCGATCCCACAACTGTAGCCATCATAATAATGACGTCATAAATGTAACGTTAAGTACCTCTGATCCCCCACGAAAGATGGCTGTTCAATGAACAAGTACATATGTCACATTCACTTATTTCTCCAACATTTGTAAATGCAAGCATTTGACTGAAATAATATGGCATTGCTGTCGACTGTGAATGCCTATTAACACAGTGCAGTGCTTAAATAAGTCAACAGTTTATAACATTGCAGTGCTATTTCTATGCCAGCATTGATGTGATTTTAACCTCAACAGTTTTCTGACACTTCACTCACAATAGAGTAACGGTCGGACGCAGCATGTTTTCTAAATGCTCGGCAATTAAGCAGGTCGCAGATGCGTTTTTTCATATACTTTCTTATCCCTGTCGTGAGACCAGAATGTTTGCAGAATCTTCTCAACTCGATAGAAGTCATGTATCTGGTATAAAAATGCGGATTCATGAGGTTTTGCCGCAATCGATCACCAGCCGATGATACATTTCTGCAGCGAGCTAACAGAAATATAACTTATAGCACACCAAAACATATATTTAGGACACTTGTGGTGTTATAGGTGTCATGACTCCATGAACCGGTATGATCCGATAGGATTAAAGGTTTCAAAAAATAAAGATTTTATGGAAGGAACGGACCAACGCAGGGTATACAGAAAGCGCGATCCTAGTTCATGTGTGTTCTTCTTAGTTTATGTCACTTAAATATAAATAATAAAACATACTACAGCGTCCTAATACCATGAAAAGAAAATCAACGATATATCGTACACATACAGGGAACATACATATAGGCATTCTTCTATCAAATACAAGGAAAGCAAATGCAAGGTGACAGTGTCCATATATATGGGAAATTAGATACAGATACAACGTCAACATACATATTACAAGGAACACAAATACAATGGTAATGTATCCACATGCAAGAAAAGCAAATGCAATGATACAACGTCCACATACGAGAAAAGTCAATACAAGCATACATTGTCCACATCGAATTGAAAGGGTTACAAGAATATAACGTCAACATACAAAACAGATTCAAGGATACAGTATCTATTTACAGGGAAATTGCAAAGGTAAAGCATTCATATACGGAAATACAGCACCTGTAACTTAAGGCATGTAAAAACAAAAGGACTGTGGCAAACTCAAACAAAAATGGTACAGAAATGCACTAGGCTTAGCACGCGATTACTTTCCTGAAAGCTGAAAGACGGTTGACCCAGCGTTTGCCTGCTATATCCTGCTATATTGAGAGTCTACGACTGATGGATGATCTTGGGTGCTCGACCTTGTTCCCGTGTGATCCAGGATGGGTTCAATAGGTGCGTATATTCGAGGAACTCTCAGACTGCTTTCATGGTTAAGCCAATCCTACAGAACAGCAAACGTCAATAATTGGCAACAATCCTCTCGTTCTTGCTTCCCGTGTGTAATGTAAACATGTCTTTTCCGTGTTTGAGGTACTCCTTTCCTTTTTTCTGACATAATCATGTCATATGTTCTGACAACCATTTGTTTTAGATACCCCTGACGTCACACGTTCTGTACATTTATGCCTGATTTGTTGACGTCATATGTTCTGTGTACCTGTGGCTGACGTACTGACCTCACACCTTCTGTGAACTTATTTCTGATTTGTTGACGTCACACCTTGTGTGTATGCGTGTCTGACGTGCTATCGTCACACGTTCTTTGTGCCTGTATATGACGTGCTCACGTGACAGTTTCGATGTACATGTATCTGTTGCTGAAGTACTGGCCTCACACGTTATGTGTATAGACGTACACAAGGCTAACATCTTACATTTGAAAACAGTCCATTTTACTTTTGATCTTTTTCATTACCGAGAAAACTAAAAAAAAATGCAAATAAACTTTATCTGTATTGGAATTGACCGGAAGACTACCGGTAAATAAGATGCTCTGTTGGTTAGAGCGGCTGTCCAGAGATAGGAGGTCCGGTCTTTGGTTTTAGCGCTCCTGTTGCACATGTTTATATGAACGGTTTACACTTGGAAATCTATACACGGTATATAACGATCGGGCGCATGTCCAAACGCCATCTACTATTTATTAGGATATCCAACGGAACGTCCGGAATCACGTATCATAACGTCAAAATTAGTACCGTCACATCAGAAGAGTGATGACAGAAGCCATTGGTAAAAGTACACAACTACAAATAAAAGTATTTATATCGTATATTATATAGGAGAATTCAGACGGAGTCCAGTAATGCCCAGTTTGTAAATAGTCACTTTACACGATGTGAGAGGAAATCCCGACATTTTTGTGGAATCAATATGGCTATATTTCTCTGGTCTGCCTCACCTGAAAGTCTATTGGGCGTCGTTAAGCCTTTATAGACAAATTGTTTAATGGCGTACATTCGCATTTGCTGCCGATTGAAGCCCGATACTGACGGCACCGGTCTTTGATATGTAACACTTAATCTCTGTATGCAATGTTATATGGACCACTCCAACGCTGCGGACAATTGTCTGCCTTAAACCCATTACTAGCGTTTCACCTGAGAGGGGTCCAACGCCCTGCTAAAATGTAATGTACAACAGTGTTCCTGACCAGAGAACACGGGAAGCCGTGCTTATCTATATATTCGGCGTTTATTCTTATGGTCGTTTCAATGAATTATGGACTGGCCTTGTTTATATCACAGCAAAATCAAAATGTGAAATTTTCAAACCTTTCCGTCTGAAATGTTATCTTTGCTGCATAGTTTTTCATACCGTGGTAACCTTAAGCAAAAACAAAAACAAGACGTCCTGAAATAATAAAAAAAAAACAGTGCAAACAAAGATTTTCAACTCCATTATGTTAATAAGTTTGTTTTATCCGTTTCATAAATGATAGGGTAACCTATTTACATATATTTGTTCTTTAAACAGTGGTACAAGTCGTGTGGCTTTTCTAATTAAATAGGTTATCTCCTACTTTTTCATACTTTTTAAGTGTTTCGCGATTGTCAGTTGAAAACATCTTTCGGCTTATTTTTGGGTTTATAACTAAGTCAGATGGGCCATCGTAGAACATATCATAGACTTACAAACGATAGTCGGATTGACAGGACCAAGCTTAATTATTGACGAAATGTTTACAATCTGATCATTGGTTAGTCATTGAAGCTAAGTGGTAACGCCCACCTATCTATATATAAAGATATTCTTAATAAGCTTCTGTATAATGGGGAAGTTATGGTAACGATATCGAAAGCTAATTATAGTTAAGTCCCTAAGGGAATCCCGTGGGATTTTTTTGAAGGAAGCTAGAGGTGGTGATTTTCTTAAAGGTTATGGTGTCCTAAATCAAAAAAAGTTTGTTGTCATTCTGACAACCGCGTCTGGTCAATTTGATGACGTCATCAAAATGGCGGCCATAGCAACACGATTTTGCCATATAATTCTTGCATAACAAATACATTTAAGCATATATTTCGCAAAGTATGGTTTTATTAAGAGTTCAAATTGTGGTTTCCTGATATAACATAATTAATTATAGCGTTTTTCTTCACCGGAAGTGGTTAAATTAAGAAATAGGCAAAATGGCGGCCATAGCAACCAATTTTATACACTAACAAAGTTGCATAATTAATACATTCATAGGTTTTGTCGCAAAAAATGGTTCATAAAGGGTAGAAGGTTGTTGTCCAATGATGTTACATGTAAATCCTGCACTTTTATCAATTTTTCGCTCTAGCGGAAGTAGTCAAATTTAGGAAATAATCAAAATGGCGGCCATAGCAACCAGATTTTGCAAAAAACTTCTAGCAAAACAAATCCATTTAAGCATATATTTCGCAAAATATTTTTTTATTAAGAGTACAAATTGTGGTTTCATGAAATAACATTATTCATTATAGTATTTGTTCATCACCGGAAGTGGTAAAAATTGAGAAATGGGCAAAATGGCGGCCATAACAACCGATTTCAAACACTAACAAAATGGCATAACTAATATATTCATAGGTTTTGTCGCAAAAATTGTTCATAAAGGGTAGAAGGTTGTTGTCCAATGATGTTACATGTAAATCCTGCACTTTTATCAATTTTTCGCTCCAGCGGAAGTAGTCAAATTTAGGAAATAATCAAAATGGCGGCCATAGCAACCAGATTTTGCAAAAAACTTCTAGCAAA
>JAUMHH010163200.1:0-13765 GCA_032359455.1 Chlamys rubida | reverse complement strand
ACTGTAACTGAGTGTTGGAAACTGTTTTTCCGGCAGGTCCATAGTTATGATAAATAATTCCATAAAAGAAAACCATACGGGACTTGTGTGAGAACGATGAAATAAACAAAGCATAATCAATTGAATAATGGTGTTTTGAGTGTAAAAACAATAGGGAATAGACCGGGATTCGACCTGTTCTACTATTACATGTATATCCAAACGGAAGTTAAGGAGAGGTTATATATGAAAAAAGGGTGCAGTGGGGTAGGGATTCTTAAAGTAATGATACACATGTCTTTATTTTATGTAACTAGGGGATGTTTCATAACAAATTGGATTTACTATTTCATTCTTTGGGATAGGGGATATTTCATAACAAGTTAGGTTGAAAACATAATCAACAGCTCTGGAGGAGTAGGCTTCATAATACAAAGTCATTTCCGAGCCTTGCCCCTTCATCCCCAACGGGAGTGAAACACTTCATTTATGCAATTATTCATTCCTAGGTCCCAAGGACAAAGGACGCTTCATCTCAAATTTGGTTAAAATACGTATATCATTTACCCTTTATTTGTTATCTGGATCCTGAGATCTACCATATACGGCCTGAGTTATGACCCTGGGTAAGTTCCAAGAAGTGGGGTCAGACTTCAGAGCGAATCCTGGTAGCATGCTTCTGTTCGTCTCTTCATGCCCAGCAAGCAAGTATATACTTGGTATATGGTTCTGGAGTTGGGATACTAACCGTTTCCATGTTATCACAAAGGAACTTAATCTCAAGCGTAAATATTTTAGAATAGTTTTCTGTGGTAACAAAGCATATTATGACAAATTTCGACATGAAGGTTTATATACAAAAAAAATATATATATATCGTATTTATTATATATTTTTTAGTTAATAACTTTATGGAATCTTTATAATTGCGTTTAGAATGATCTCACGATAGAAAGTAATGGGAATAGTTTGAAGAGTATAAGTCTAATTTCAAATAAATATGCTGGTGTGCCACAAGGCTCAGTACTTTATCCGTTACTCTTTCTCCATTTTTATAAACGATATTACATGGTAAAGTAACACTGCTATCAATTTTTTCGATTACATGTATTTTTTTTTAAATTGACAGAGCTTTTCGCAGTGTTGCATGAAATGGCGATGTTGAATATATTAACGATTTGGCAAAACACCGGAAAATAACTTAAATCTTAAAAAATACTATAGGATTAACCTTACCCTAGAGAAGTGTACTGTATCAATATCAACACTTTAGCAATCAAATATAAGAAAAATAATTCAATAAGCAGTTAGAAGTCTTATGTAACAGGAAGGGGACATGAGGGACCATATTCAAGATATCTATATAAAGGCATGCATTGGTTTAAAATAAAATAAAAAGTTTATCAATAAACACCAGGTATTGTACTTTTTTATACTAGACCAATATCTGAATAGACAGATGTTATCATTATATGATACTTAAAATGAATAATATAAGTATAAATATCTAAGTTTTAAATTATCCATTCTACAACTGAAAATACACTTACTTCATAATTGTCAACAATTCACGGAGGATCTGTACATGTTATGTTTGTAAATGTACATATGTTCTTCAGAAAAAGGAGAAAACTAATGTAACTCGAGTAAACCGAATACATGTAAAAACATTTCGTTAACACGAAAACTCAAGAGGGGCAGCGCAGAACACGGAGCTAATCCTGGTAGCATGTCTTTTTTAGTCTCTTCCTGCATAGTTTTAGTCTCTAGGGTGGGAATTTCAACTATTTCCATGTTCCCATGACCCAGGGACTAAGTCTCCACGGATAGACTGAACCCCAGGGGTCAATCCCGGCAGCATGGATCTCTTCATGTTCAATATGTGTGCATTTCCTCGTTAAAAAACATCCTTCTAGATTTGGAGTAAAGATGTTCTGATTTCCTATATATATATATATAAATATATCAGGCATTGGCTCTCTAGTCAAGAGAGCACATTCTCCCTTTATACAACAAATAGTTGATCTTGCCCAAGTTCCAAAACCCACTTTGTTAACACAATATCTTAACCGATACAAAAGGGATAGGATTTTGTAATGTTTGCATTAAGTTTCATTTGCCCTATTTGGCACCGCATCTCTGCCACCAGCGGGGCCACATTCTCTGAATTTTACAATGAAAATGTCCGTTTTAGCCTTGAATGCTCTAGACCAACTTTGGTGATTATACCTATAACAGAACCGAAAGAAAAGCATTTACCCTATTGGACACCGTCTCTTTGCCCGCTTTCGTCCTCAGATGTTCAAGATCGGGAACACGTTTGTTTGTCAACGTCAGTTTTACCAATCTTACGTTTCCCTTGATACGTCCTTGTACAGGAACGGTTCAGCAAAGTATTTTAAGGATGGTTTGCTTTTACATAATCACTTCACTCTCCTATTTCGATCATTAGCACTTATATCGATATTGGATGATGTCGTCATATTCAATTCATGATAATTGTAATTAGCCTTTATGTCAGAGTGAATCTTGAATAGTATACATAGATACAGGTACAATATCAGAGTAAGATAGTAATTGGTTGTCTTGTGAAATAAAGTCACCATAACTAACGCTTTTATTACATGTAACATGTTTGTCCTCCATTTTGGCGTTGACCTTGGTGGTCCATGTTTATTTCTGTGCTAACACAATGATGTCGAATCTCGTGGTAATGTATATCGCTACTTTCTAGCGATACGAACAATATAGTTCGGTCCGGCATCGCACATGAGCGAGTGGCCGACTCGTGACTGTCCGATTTTCATTCCATACTGTCGTTTCAGGTCTACGGTGTATCCTTATGGCTATCTCCAGGTGACTACGTTGATTATGTAAAGTGAATACATTGTATGTAACATATAGGACAAAACAATTTAAGTTTAATGGTCGAATAAGGCAAGTGCAACACAACTTGCTTGACACATAGTACCATATCCCCCCTGATTCATGTCTTTGTTTGAATTATAATTACGTGTGAATTCATTGACAATTAAAATTCTGGAGATGAAGCTTCATTCAAATCAAATCATAGATTAAGAAGTATACCAATGGTAGTTGAGTGTGTGACGTACAGAGATATGAGTGTGTGACGTACAGAGATACGTGAGGACTGACACGAGTAAAGCTATATCCTCCACGCACTTAATGGTGGATCATAACAATATTTCAATATCCTCCTGAATTCAAAGTAGCCTTCACCATTCTTTAAACATTCTATACGTCAAAATATGGTTCGGACAGTGAATAGATCTTTTAAATGCATATAAATGTATATACAACTGTAAAATTCCCTAACTTACATGAAAAAAATACACATGTATTTGAACAGGTTCAACGACAATGAAGGTTACCCCAGATGTCCGCCATCTGAAAACAGCCTCTGTGGTGCTGACAAAACTCACACCTACTGACCTCCCGAAGGGCGTCACATGTAACATTCAACAAACAGCTAGTGTGGTAAACGCTGCGCACAACGCAAGACAGGAGGAAAGTTCCTCGTCGTCAGTGAGCGAGGTCCCGAAAGATGCCAAATCCAGAAGTGGTGTAGCATGCACTACTAGTTATTCCGAGGAAGGTAGAGCCGGTGATATTCATTCACATGCGATTCTAGATTCAGCAGAGGCTCAGAAAAGCGAAACAGCATCGCTTGACACTTTACCATTTCCGAGCGCTGATAGAAAAATGGCGCCTCCAAAACGCGATTTCAAACATGAAAGTACCACGACATGCACATCCGAGAACTTGCCGTGTATAGAATCACCAAGGAAACGTAGAAAACTTCATTTCACCACCTCCCCGAAGAATTACGATGCATACTCACAAGTCCTTCCAGATGCGGATATAAAAGATGGCAATATAACAAGCAATGCCAATGAACAGGCATCAACATCAACAGACAAGCAGATTGGAACCAAATGTTCATTGAATATGCCTACGGTTATTGGGATGAGGTTTGGTAATTCTGTGAATGAACCCAGTCGTTCTACCATTCCCTTCATGAAGAAGAAAATCAGCGATACCGTGCTTGGAAAACCACAGCGTGTCAATAATACTGCCAAACAAATGTCTTGCAATAAAGGATCCCATTCGTCCCACACTGAGAGCATATCAAAAGAATTATCTGCAAAATGCTTCGATGGAAAAACGATGAAGAAAGCAGAAAGTAGTATCTGCAATGATAATGAACAGACGTCTAAATCCAAAGCTTGTGCAATTAACAGATGTGATGTGTCCGTGAAGAGGCCGACCCTTTCTCATAGTGATAAAATCGATTGCTTCAATCAGCCCAATTCTAGTAAGAAATCCAAGACCAAATTAGAGAACATAACAGCAAAGTTGATGAGAGAGAAACAAGAAGCGGTCAACTTTGCTTCAACGGAATCTATTGGCGTAAACTCTTCACCTTACTTATCGAAAATTAAACGTGAAACGTCGGGTACTGCTGAGTACACGTCTATCATGCCGATTAACAGACGACAGTCCGCGGATCAGAGAGGTCAACGAGCCAGAAAAAGACCAGTCCAGAAACAGTATTTACGCGCCGGTTCCGCCATAACCGTATCATTAAAAGAAGAATTGATCCCCAAAGAACGATGGTCCTCTGTGCCTTCTTCTAGTGAAAACAAACTAAAAGTGACAAGAAAAATGCTTAAGACGGCAATATCAGCAAGTACAGTTAGTACTCAGGCTGAATATACACCACAGGAAGACTGGCTACAGGAAACACAGAAGAACGTTCCAAATATTCTCGTAAAATCTAAATTTGCTACAAAGTCAAAAGGATCGTCCAAACTAGAACAAGCTGCGACCTGCTCCAAGTCATCAACATCAGACCAAATGTGTAAAGATAGCTCAGGAACGGCTTCAGCGGAACTATGTAGTCTGCAGAAAGTCAAAAGTATTGGAAATCCTGAGGTTTTGACAAAGATTAAACCTAAGAGAAACAGGAAAATACAGGGCGAATCATTCACGGACGAGCTGGTACAACCCGGTCCATCCGGATATCGGAAGATCTCTGGAGTAGTTGTAGAAGGGAACGCCTTGACTGGGACGTCAGACAAATATGACCATATTGGTGACACTGGCATGATCTCGCCGAAAAAGGAGCGGAAGTCAAATGCTGTACATATAAAGAATCAAAACGCATTCCCACACATGAAAGAATTACATCTTCCTGTAAAAGGGTCCCAAATGTCAATAATTAAAACATCCCCGCAGAAAGGCAAACGTGTAGCATTAACATACAAAAACGAAATAGGATCTGATAGTTCAATATCCTTTAACTTTTCATCAAAAATAAAAACAGACATTCCCAAGGACACGACTGAAGTAGTAAAAACAACAAGCCTACCAAGTAAAAGTACCCCTTCAGTAAAACCAGTGGTCCAGATGGGCAGTTTTGCCATCAGTAAATCACAGGAAATAATCCCGATCAAATCTAACGAAATCTTTCTAACTCCAAACACGAAGCAAAATGTTATCACTCCTAAGCGTGTTGGTCATGCCATCTCCTATGCTGATTACTGTGCGCAGATGGATGACGCGGAAGCCTCCCAGGACGCGGCGAAGAGCAAGCCAAGCCGGAAGTCAGAGTCCGACGTTGTCAAGGTACCGGAGCCTCAGAAAACTGACGTAGACATCCGCAACAATCTCAACGATCAGTTACGAGACGATGATAATTCCTTGTTGAAAAAACTAAATCAATTACATGTGAATAATATTAAGTGTTCGGAAGATACCAAGAGTGCACAATATTCTGATACTGTCGGTGAGCTCGATTGTTCTAAACCAGTAATCAAACAAGAAAAAGATGAAGATCCTATTAAAGTAGAGATAGATGATGATGATGACACAGACAGTGTACACCTGTCAGATCATAGATACACGAAGACTCCGGACGCCTCGCCCGCCAAGTCCCTAACTAAGGACATTCTCCACCAAACGTCGACCAAGGCTGGTACTGTGGCGATGATCAACCGTAAAAAGACAACCGAAGTGGAACGTAAACAGCCCGTATATGCCGTGAAATACGGTAACAAGCTCTTCCTCATACATAGCAAAGACGACAAGAATAACGGGGACGTTAAAACAGGAACGAACAATCCAAAGAAGGAGGCATCAAGTTTTAAGGCCATTTCTCCAAAGATCAAAATTAAAACAGACAAAGAACAGACACTAAAAGACAGCCCGAACTTGGCTAAGAAAAAGACTAATCGTAAAATCAATACAGGTAAATTAGTTTCAAAACGCAAATTGGATTTTATAAAGCAGCTAGTGCTGAATCAGAAATATTTGAAACGGAAAAAGAAGCAGGAAAAACAGTCTATTTATTCCTGTAGATCTAACAGAACGTCCGTTATCAGGAATGCCAAGGTAGTCTACATCACGCGAAGCAACGACACGATACAGACCACTACGTCTAGAGTAAGTATCACCCTTACCAAGGGTACAGACGCGGAGTTGAAGCGCTGGAGTAGATACGCTGACTTCAAGGCACAACTCACCTACCATGACGAGGACAACACACTGATACATATCAAGGTCGACGAGCTCCAGCCTGGTTTCTACAAATTGATGCCAGTAAGTGACACGTCCGATTCAAAAACGATCACAGTGATTCTGAGCTGTCTACCTCCTCATCCTGACGCCATTACAGAAGGGGACGCCTTCATCGCTGTCGGACCATTGCGAAATGTTGTGGAAACGGGAGAGGACGCGAAACAAACCGAGGAATGGTCGTCATCCCAACTCGGCAAAAATCTCACCTCAATCCTTCCGTCCACAGCCATGTGTTATAGTAGCCTGTATTCTAGCGATGTCAGTTACCGCCCCAAGATGGATGCACGGGAATGGTATGGAGCTAGCGTTTTTGACATCTTTACAAGAAAGTATTGCCGCCAGAAGAGAGTTTTGCAGCGGCGAAAGTGGGACAAGAACCCCTACGACAAAACCTTCAATTAGAAGCGGTGTCGTTACTCTTACCATACATTGAAACATTTGACTTTACACTGGTTGATAAATCTTCAAGAGGTTCAGTTTGGTAATTTAAATGCTAAAGTATACCTGCGACCGTCAGCTATTGAGTGCTTGTGACATCACTATCAACATGAAAATACCACAGCAATCAACCGGTATAACACACAACATTCATGTGACATGACTGGATTTTAATAATTTTGAAGTACTACCAGGTCAGCTCCCTAATGCAGGGTTTCAAGTGCTTGATTTGTAAGAAGACATTTTCAACAAACAACACGCGGAGAGGAACCCTGAAGTAAATCGTCCAACGGTCAAGTAATGAATATTCATGACAATACCTACAGCAAAGCCAACACCTGTAATGTAATGAATGTTTTACAACACTTCCAACTAGGACCGGAATTCTACACGTTAACGTTCAAATGTCAGGTACTGAAAACCTTTTCCAGCATGGCTGAAACAGGGGTTGGAATTCTAGTTGTTAGTTTTGTTGTGTAATTCCTTTACAAATCTATTGAATGCTGTATGACAACCATTACAACCCATACGTCAAGGATACACTGTGGACACCAATAACCGTAGGATCGTTTTCTCCTTTTATGGTTACAAATTGTCATTTAAAAATATATATGTATGAATAGTCAATGAAACTTCACACACATCGTAAGTATTAATGTAAAATTCTGTAACAGTACAAAAAAAATGAAATCAGTTTAGTGTTTTGGCTGTTTTTATTGTTGTACTCATTCATATTAACATCATTGCCATATATGTATAAATACATAAGATTACAAAGAGACATTTTGAATCAACAACATATGTATTGTTTGATAATGTTTTTATGAAGTATTCTTATTAACTACATATATTATATATTACTCCAAAAATATTGCAGTTGCATATAGATATTGATCACTTAAACCCTTACCCTATTAGCACTCCATTCTCTGGTATCCTATCAACAGGATTTATAAACATCTATCTCTTCTCTAAATATTACTGTCTTTGTCTTTTCATACACCAATTTATTCCTAAAATGATTGATTCACATTCACACTTCATAATGGAGCACATATTTATTGATAATGTTACACAAACAAACATGGAGCATACCTGCACTGTTGATGCACATTTTTTAACATGGAATACACCTGCATTTTTGATGGCAAATGTAATTATACATGGAACACCCCTGCATTTTTGATGGCAAATGTAATTATACATGGAACACACCTGCATTATTGATGCCATGTGTGATCATATGTGTGGCAAACCTGATTTATTGATGCCATGTGTGATCATATGTGTGGCACACCTGCATTATTGATGCCATGTGTGAGCATATGTGTGGCACACCTGTATTATTGATGCCATGTGTGATCATATGTGTGGCACACCTGTAGTATTGACACCATGTGTGATTACACTTGCTAACCAAAACAATATTACATTGCTGATATAACATATGGAATGATAAAAAATGCTTATGATCAGGATGACCATCTTTCATGTAAATATGATAAAATCTGGTAATTGACTGAAAACTGTAATACATTACAGTATGGAATGTACCTCTCAAACTCACACACATAGACAGAATCAAACAGTCATACACAATGTTATTTTAAAAAAGCAGTAAAAAAATGCTGATGATAAGATATGTTATAGAGTAATGATGATATGTATACACTTTGTTCTAAAGATCAATGGAGTTGTTTGTATGGTTACCACATTTAAGTGGTTTAACACGCAAGAACTGATGTTAGGACTGCCTACCTGAGACTATATCATACTTTTTGTTCAGGTGTCTTGTCTAATACCCCAACCCCTTGTTTAGAGATGAGTGAATGATCCAACAAAATGGAATTATTGCTACATGTACTACACAACCCTTTCCCACAGGTGAAATGTTTTAGGGTCTTGCTTACCTTGAAACTTGACCTTGAGTATTAATATTGTACAACCAAATACATCACCAGGAAATAGTCCTGGGATTGACTGACTTCAATCTCTGCCATTTTTGCAAAATATGAAGTGTGTTTTGCTGTTAGTTATCTATATCTAATGGCAAGATGATATCGTTACTGAACATGTAAGGCTATACAGTATATTTTACTATAATACATATGATTTGTGTTGGAGTTATCTCCCTTAATGTTTTCTTAACCCTTTCACCCCTATGTAACTTTAGTAGACTCTACCATGCATTGATCTGGAAGAGTCCATTATGGTCTACAGTGGTGAAAGGGTTAATGAAAAATGAGACATACTGCACGCCAGAAAATTTCCTCCACCGTTTATAATTGATTTTTTGCATTTTTCAACCTCAGTAATGAGGGCCAATTTATCATGACAGTAAATATTTGTACACTTCATAACATACTTAGTATATAGAGATTACAGGTGGAGAGTAAATTAACACTCAGGGCAAATAGGGATTTTACCAGTGAAGGGTGAATTATCGACTCAGTGAGACTTTCCGAGCATACAGTATAAGTATAATCACAGGAATGTAAGCAATGCATAAAGTGTTATTTACTTTTCAAAAATGCCATCACAAAATTAATTTGTTCGAATAAGAATTAAAAAATTTCCAAAATTTTTCGATCAATTGAACTCTTTTGAAACAGAGATAATGTTACTGCATACAGGTAGCATACCCGGTATGTCTTTAAATACAGTACAAGTATTAGACAGACTGGATCAAAAATCACAGGTAACTGATATGTATGGTAAAGGTAAAACACTATAACCTATACATCACAAGTTAAGTCAATGCTACCGTACTAAACTTTAGGCCAACATCACGGCTCATTTGTACAGCGAAATGTTCAGAAAGGTGGGATTAAGTTAACTCATTCACCCCTGAAGACACATTTGAACTCTTCTAATTCAAAGGTTGGAATAGTTCATCATGAAATTTCAGGGGTGGATGAGTTAATCACGAAATGTTCAGAGACAATAGATAAAATAAAAATATGAATGGTTTTTAAAATCATAGAATATTTCATTTCAAATTCAGAATAGGCCAAACTTTGGCTCGATGTTAAAACACACATTTGTATAAAACATGAATGCTTTTTGTTCTGGAATGGAATTCCTTTTCACTAAATATGGAAGACATGAAAAAGGATTTTTGTTCATTTGCAAATTGTAAAATAGACATAGCAACATTTATACAATAGGTACAGGTAACCAGATTTTATTCAGGAAAAAACTGTTCCATAAAATTTTGCAAATCAAACATTCTTAGCAATGTCAAAGGTGTTTGACTGCTTTTATAAAAGATACGCAACATGGTCCGACTAGAGACATGACAACATAAAAATAGTGTGGCAATTTCTCAATAAAAATCTTCGTAGCATAAATTGTATTATTTAGGCCATTATGGTTTTGGTGGGGGTTACCTGGTTACGAGGTGGACCTATCCTTTGGAAACACTAGAATGATATGTAGATATTCACTTTAATTAAAGGTTTACACCGAAATCTACATCACATGTACACCTGAAAAGACAACCTAAAGTGTTTGCAAAAACTAGAAACAGTATCTGTGCTGTTAGTTCTTTCTATAAAAGAATGTGTAGATTGATGTGTCAAAACCGGTAGAGTCGCTGAATACTAACAGGTGATTTGGTCCTAATGCTGTAAAACACCTTTATTCCATCAAAAATGGTATACAGAAAGAAACACTGAACACCTTTCAATAAATTAATTCTTTCCTTGAAAAATATTAAAACATGCTCTATGTTGTTTGGTTTGTTAGGGAATTTTCTGCCAATAACTGACCTTTCAACCTCCCTAAAATATAAGGGTGCTAGACTAAAGTAGAAGTTTAGCTATTCTTCTTCACTAAGTCTCTTCCTTACCAATCAAGCCCTCCGTTTGAGTGAAGCGTATTTTGACTGTAGTTTATTCACATACATAATCTCTTTTTGAAGAGGTGTTGTTTTCTATCTTCTGAGATTGCATTTTGAATCAATGAACAAATGTTTTGGAGATGATTCCTAGAATTATGTAAATACTTCTTTAACACTTGAGTGTTTAACCACATCAATTTTGATTGTACAGGAATGTAACAATATAAGATAGTGTACAGGATACTCCAGCAGGTATCCCTCACATAGGTTATTATCATTTTGACAGGGTTTATAAAATAACAGGTTACCTCAACAAAGGTTGATAGCTGTAAACACACAGACACAACTAAAATCAAATTAACACAATACGTTATGTATCGATGCTATCCAACACCCCCAACTAATCATTAATAAATCATATAAAAATATTGAATATAAAATTTTGTTTTTATGGCAACACTAGTAAAACGATGAGGTCACTCACAACCGTATATAAAATCATGCATACACTTTCAACATAAAACATCTTACTATGTATTTTCATATAAAAATAACACCGAATTCATCTACTATAATTCACATTTTCGTTCTGCAGCCATGAATGGATATGAATAGTATACTGTAAGCTACCAGTAGATATATACCTTGGTCCTATTGTTGTTAAGGATTGTCACCTGGTCACCAAGGACACACAATGTCTATTACACTATCCCAAGGAATGTAAAATCTCACAGCACATCACCTGTAAGGCAGACCGGAGTAATTCCCAGCAGCATCAACACAAACTTACTCCTACAATTAGCATCAGGATGAGAATAGTACTTCATGTGGAGAATACATTGCAACAGCTATTGATTAATTAAATAAAGGAAAGTGAAATTAGGGTATAATCAAAAGTACAATTCTCTCCCTAATAAAATATAATATCCTGACCATACCCCTAATGTGTATCACAACCTTACCCATCCTATTTCACTGTGTCATTGGTTCATGTATGACTAAATAAATCTCTCTAATTTATAAAATGCTGATGCTGAGCCATAATAGATACTTCCAGTCGTATCCAAACAGAGGAATGTTCTTGAGAAAGGAAGGTTATTTGAGAACAGGGCAACAGGTCGTTTACCCAGAATCCTGTTTTTTTTCTACCAACCATCACAAGGTGTAGAATTATATTCATAACTGTGGGCTGTAACAACTAAAAAGTAGGTGTCTAAAATACTCCTAGATGACAGGGGTCACTTGGTCAATGCCTTTGTTTGTGCAGCATGGCACAGAAATCTGTTGATACAGGCCGAAGACATCACAGGAACTTCCAGGTCAAGAACATCACAGAAATCTGTTGATACAGGCCAGAGACATCACAAAACCTGTCGATACAGGCCGGAGACATCATCACAGAAACCTACAGGCCAGGGATATCACTGAAACAGGTGTTAATATAAGACGAGGTCATCAGAGCAACCTGGTGATTTTTGGCAAGGAGGAAAACAGTGATAAGTGAGTTCCAAAATACCGCCTGTAGCTCCCTATCTGATCACATTCTGCACAGGTCATGTGATCAATGCTGCTGACTTTCCATGGAGATGAGGCTGGCACAGCCAAGGTCAAGATCACACCTGTAGCTCCCATTCTGATCACACTCTGTACAGATCACATGATCAATGCTGCTGAGTTTTCATGGAGACAAGTCTTGCACAGCCAAGGTCAAGATCACACCTGTAGCTCCCATTCTGTTTACCCTCTGTATTATAGATCACATGATCATTGCTGCTGAGTTTCCATGGAGACGAGGATGGCACACCCATGGTCAAGATCACACCTGTAGCACCCATTCTGATCACACTCTGTACAGATCACATGATCAATGCTGCTGAGTTTCCATGGAGACGAAGATGGCAGGCACAGCCAGGGTCAGCAGTACTCTTCCACGCTGCGTATGTCAACTATGTTGAACAGGATTTGCTGAACATCTTCATCCATATGTCCCTGTGTATAAGAAATAGTCATGTTGATGGGACACATATATCAAACAACAATAAAATCACAATGGTGACTTATATCATATATTAAGCCTGGTATGTTTTGTAAAAAAAAATCAAAGAAACTTTTTTTATACAATGTAGTCTTTATGTTGTTTCATTTAAAGTGTCACACAATCAGAGTCGTGTCTAATTCACACATTTACTTTAATGTGAAATTTTCAAAAATACAATCACTATGAATATATAACTGATTAAAGTATAACATTAAAAAAAATCACTTCTAGGTCTAATGTAAATGTATTAGGTTTCTACACAAATATTGACATTATTCTGGTTTATTTTGATCAAAAGGCTATTCATATTCTATTAATTTTAAAGTCCCTTTATCCTTTTGTTCACTTCAATTTAACATTTCTTTGTAAATCCATCTGTGATCAGCCAAGAATTAATCACGGACACAAACAAATCAAACAAATGAAGACAAAAAGATTTGCATTTTTGTATGTACAGACATGTGACTTACCTGTATTGATGAGATGAGGTGCGTTCTGTATGTGTTTACAACATCCCTGTGATGTCGATCTGTTTCCTACAAACACAAAATAATCAAGCTTATGTCTTGGAATAAAAATTTCTCTGGCTAAGGATTCACAGTATGATGTCCAGAACATAGCAATCACATTGGTTGAAGCATATCACCAACTGACACAATTAATTCAGTATCTTATCATTATTGACTCAATATGAGATCAGTAAGTAGTACTGACCCAATACAAGGTCAGTTTGTAGTAATAACAGAATACGAGGTCAGTATGTAGTACAGACATAATATGAGGTCAATATATAGTACCGTATTTTCCGGGGTATAAGTCGCACCCTTGTATAGACCGCATAGTCAGTTGTATAGCCTTCATTCACGTAT
>JAUMHH010163189.1:0-17282 GCA_032359455.1 Chlamys rubida | reverse complement strand
TAGATGGTACGTCATTAAGTTAGGGCATGCATATACTATTTAGATGGTACGTCATTAAGTTAGGGCATGCATTTTTTTATTTAGATTGTGTTCTGTAAAATTCGATGCTAGTTGAAGTAAACTAAGGGATTTAGATAAACTAAATCAATATTGACATTGTTATTATTTTTTATGTGTTATATTTCTAATAAACCATTGTTGCATCAAATAATATGTATTTTGTTTCATTTTGTTCAATTGAAATTAAAAAAACCAAAACAAAAACGAAATTTAATAATTTCCCAAAAAATCTGAAGAAAATGCCGCAAATACCTTGCGGGATTTTCTTCAGATTTTTTGGGTTATTGTTCAGAAATGATTTGCTTATGCAATATCGATGCCGTAGAAAAAACCCCAAATGCCTCATTACATTTTTAGGCGGAGGGACGGGGATCCTTAACAAAGGTTTGGAACACGACAGCAAATATACATGCACACAGATTATAAAGAGTTATAACATCAATCACAAAGTTCTTAAGCAAACCAAGAGCTGTACACAATCCAGGCCCCTTTGTCCGAGGCCAGGAAATGCCTCTGTCTCCAGAGGTTCACATTCCCGAACTTTGAATCCCGACTCTCAAATCTAATTTCTAGACTCCCTAACTCTAAACTCCTAACTCCCAACCCTCTATACAATTCTCCCCAAGTACTTTTAACAATCTATACAACATTAACTATTCATGATCCCGTACCACCTCTTTGTGCATATATAAGTAAACACGGATGACAATTTAATTTAACTTTTACGCTAACTTTCCCCTTCCAAAACAACATAACTAGATGTACCATACGGCAATAGTTATCCGTGTCTGTTTTTGGGAGTTCGCACTCTCGTTCCTTTCTCTATACCTTTCATGACTGACCTGTTCGCCACTAGATGGATAGTCTTATAGCACTATTCACAATTTAACAGTTCCGTTCAATCAATGCACAGTGTTATCCAAATTGAAAGATTTGACCTCATGTGTACTTTTGATACCCATATCTTACATGTCATAAGATGGTTCCATTCTTTCTCATTAATAACCCAACTTCCAGTCAATTTTCAAAGTGAAAGAAACCCAAATTTTGGTTTCATTCAATTGGTTAATCAGGACTGAAATGTCCCCTTTGTAAGACGCCTCTCATGCACAGTGATGGGTCAGGATCTGTCTTCAGAATTTTGTTTGTACCTTACTGCAATCATATATATAATCTCTACCAAACCTAAATTAAGGAACAAAAACATCCAAAAGTATTTCTCTATTAAGACTATTGGCAGTTCCTCCCCTCCCAGAGAGCAACCTGATAGCTTCGTGGTAATAGCATTTATAATTTAGATAAAGCACTTTGGGAATATAAAAAGTATTATATTCCAGAATAATTGAGTCCGGATAAGACGTTTTGTTGTTAGATTTTCCCACTTTTGGTCTTGGCCCAAGGGTCAGGATTTTACTTTCTCGTGCCACTAATTGTTATCCCATCATAATTAAATGCTAGTTTCAAATACTTCCTTTTCCCTGTATAAACTGTAGTGAGCTTAGCCTCCTCAACGGAGGACGGATAAATCGGGAGCAATACAATTTACCCTTGAGTCTAGAAATTTTAAAAGTCTTGAACTAATGAAGTAACAGTAAATATCCCCTTCAGACACCGCCACGGCCGAACAAAAATCCAAATGTTACAATTTGATACCCACTACCATTAAGGACGCCTCTTGTAGAGTTTGAAAGAAACCGGTTAGGTAGTTTTTAAAATCTATTATTGTGCGAAAACCGTTCACCAATCAGAATTCAGAATGCTCATTAAGGTGCAGGTTAAGCTCTATTTGAAATTGTTTTAGTTGCCCTCACTTTAGAAGGGCTTTTCTCGGCACTTCGTTGATAAATTGTATGTAGTCTTCGAACATTTTATGCTTTACACTCAACTCATTTGTATGCAGTCATCAAATATCATCACAAAATTTAAATCACAAACATCAAACAACATTTATGTTTATGATGGTATATTCGCCCTTACCTGTTAGGGCAGGGCAGAAACAGGTTTTACAATTCATGTGCTGCTGTTCAAATTTGTTGGGTTTATTGTCTTAAATAAAATAATAAAAAAACAGGCATCACGTGTCGTACTCGAAGTCAATCTATCACGCCTTCCAGTTTATGTCACCTTTGTGATATTCGTCTAGGAGTTTGTTTTATACATTTTGATATCTGTAACTGTACTAAAGCCATTTTTGTTTGTACTAAATTTGGGGAGTATGTAGTAGAGAACTGTTTTTAAATTACTATTATTAATTAATATAATGGATCTGAACTTGTACCAAAGGAGGACAATGCTTTTGGCTAAAGAAGTATTGTTCTCACCTAATAGTCTATAAATTGTTGTAAGGGAAACAACTCGTCCTTCAAAAACAAACAAACAAACAAACAAATAGTAAATGATTATTAAGTGACGCTAGTAGCATTATGATTAACATCAATCAGGCCGACTCTTTACCGATTTTACAACGGATGACACAAAAACTGCAGAAAGAATGGATATATTTAAACACGCAATACAAATTCTCGATCGATGTATAAACATAGCAAGCACAATGGAATGACGGCAGTACCTATTGTCTCTGTACGCTAAGTGCTAAGTGTGTTGTGTTTGGCTAACATCGATTTCTTTCTGCTATTTAACTTCACTCACTCTTTCGGTCAGGTACTTTCAGAGTCCATCCTCGGGAGACAACTTTTTAACATAGAAAATTTAACTTTTATTAGTATATGCTATAAAAGGATGTCAAATGAAGTGGAAATGCCGCTTATTAGATATCGTAAAAGAGAGAGAGACTTAACGGTAGTCTACTCTGGTTGAACTTAACACACACAGAAATATGCACATTTACTCTTGATATCACATCTAACAGATAAAAGGTCCGTGTTGGATTTTGGAACAACTACAAAGGATGCGTCTCGGTATTGGAAAGGATATTCTGCTGATGACACTATTCCAGCTAGAGGTGTTTGCAGGTAACTATATATATTGAATTATCTGTAATAACTAATACATTATGACTCTCTTTATCAACATTTAAATGCAAGATGGCTGTTTCTGAAAAGGGTAAGATTTCTGAAAAGTTTTAACAAAAGTGATGTGAAGCAGTATTGTAACAGAAGTGCATGCGGTAATAAATGTCCTTGATATAACGTCGCTACAGGTGTGTTATTATTTTGATTTTGTTGGTGATTTACAGAGTTAAACTTCCGTTTAACAGCTAAGGTCATGCGTGTGTGCTGGATGTGATATTTTGGTATAATTGCCTCCTTGCGATAGCAGGGTGTGATGCCGAATTTATAGTGCTACATAATGTACCTCACTTAAATACCATGCTGAAAGTATTTTGTTTATTATCTACCCGTTCACATTGTACTTAAACGGGTTAACTAGTTATCGGGTATACTATAAATGCTGGACATTGGGAAATACAACTACCATTCGTTAGATCTTTGGTATATCCCGGCGTGGAAACAGATCCCACTGCCCCCCCACCCCCCGCAATGTTCAACACTAAGGGCAAGTGCACGGCACCATAGTAAATTTTCTAATTCTTTAACTTTAAGGGTTCCTTACATTAGCTGCCTCTTGAACGTTTAATTGGACCTTTTTCTCAATTAGTTAGTTTATTGAAGAACGGCCAAGTAACGGTGAATTTATGTCGGGCCTGACAACAATAAGAAGTGATTACAAACCTTATTACACCAAAAAGAAAATGAACAGTCAATGTTTAAAAACGGTACACATAGGTCCACAGTGAAAACACAATGACATTATGATATGAAGAATTTAAAAATTTCAATTTTACGGAACAAACCAGTTTTCCGCATATATTTGAAAATCTTTGACAGATTTATTAAACGGCACACTCGATCCCTCTGTGAGACACAGTCATGTATTCGTCGCTTGAATGAAAAATGGCTGATTTTCTACCCGAATCAAGTACGTCAAAATTCGACCTCCTTCTGCGGTCTTTCCTGATAGGGATTTTTGAACTCACAGTTTGTTGAATTGCAAAGAGTTTATTGTTAATACGTTTGATGAAGCATCGGGTTTAAAATCAGAGTAAGGTATTACTTTACCCAATAATCAACGCACATGGTTGTACGGTAAGTAATGAACTTCATAGGTATTTGACGAAAAACTAAATGTATTTTTCGCAAGTTTCAATGCAAAATTCATCCACTTACTGACTTGGGGCGTCCTGTCTCAAGCTAACACGATAATGACTATTTACAATGTATTATACCGAAAAAGATACAATGTTGATAATGTCTCATTACTTACCATCTGTTAAACCGTTAGTAATGTTAAAATGTTAATAAGTTAGTTATTGGATTCTTAAAGGCCTATCAACACAAAAGAAGTAATTAAATTGAACATGTTAAAGGAAATTACATCAAACCAACGAAAAGGTAAAAAACGTCAATTTGTAAAGTAACAGTTGCCATGGTTACATGTAGTTTATTTTTTTGATACAACTTGTGCTTTTGACCAAAAATTTACTTAAATCGTCGATGTGCTATATTGCTTTGTTGTTGTATCATTTAACGGCCAATCAGCAATTAAGGTCCTAGTGGGCAAAACAAATCATTTTAAACCAATGTTACTGTATTGTATTTGCGTACCGTCATGTTTGTTTTGTATTGTCAATTGAAGTCAATCTGTGCCAAACAAAACTGTAAAAATAGACATCGCTGAAATGAATACATCAAACTATACATCTATAGGTTTGAAGGTGTAAAAATACATCAATAGCAACCTACATCATATACTTTTGTAAAAATCAATTAAGTGTGAATAGTCTTATATTAATTTGACAGAAACTGTATCAAATAAACTGTTTATAGACGGTAAAATCTCTCGCGTATTTGATTAAAATGTTTGACTCTAATAGGTTGATCATATGCATGACGTTTAATGCTAATGTTCCTTACGTAGAATGTAACCTTTATTTTAAAATGATACACGCTTTGTTGCACTTGTAGATGTGAGTTTCACAACTCCTAAACAGTCCGGATCGTATAGTCAGTATAAATACACCCTACTGAGTACGTATGGCTACACGGTTGGGTCAAGAACCTGGGTAGTCCTGGAGGTTCGAACATGTGAGGATGCGTACATTGGACTTATGAAGAATAATCACGTCAAGGACCATGGCAGCATATACGAGATTGCGATAGGAGCCTGGGGTAACACTAAGACATGTTTACGGGATCAGCGACAGGGTTCATGTCGTGCTGAAAAAACAAAAGTTGTTCTTGACTGTAATACATACCTCGCGTTCAAGGTTTCCTGGACAGGCGGAACTGTAACAGTGTTCACAGATGAAAATGGATCTTGGACGAAACTCGTTCAATGGACCGATACATCACCATTTACAGTGAGATATATTGGTGTAACAACCGGGGTTTGGGCGACTGGCTACTGGAAAATACCGGCACAGGGTAAGATTGATTAAAACCTACTTCTGTTTTATAACTTTCTTCTGAGCTTGTATAATTTTATTATTATTGTTTTTAAATGGTGTTGTATTTTCAGGTATTAACTTTGACATATTTATCCATTTCACCTTTGACTTTTGATCCTCTTGATTTTCGAGGAAAAACTATAACCTACAATATTCGACTTTGTATTCTGAATAGGTTAGACGGAACTGTATTCATAAAGACATCACACACACTCTCAAGAGCAATCGTACGCAATGCATTTTGTTATGATATAATTAGTAACGGGTCACCAACGATGCCAAGTGTTGCATCATGCCAGACAGAAATGGCATAGCTTTAGGTTTGTTTGGTTGAAGCTTGAAAGCCTTTCAGAATGAAAACCCTGTCGAAGTACTTTATTATCTAAAGCATGCCTCTATCAATATAATATCTATACTTAGAATAGGCGAATAGCGAGTTGACTGTGAAATTCAGACCTGTAAGCAGGACCGCATAGTTAACGATCTTGAACTTCAGCTTACCATACGTGTCATATTGCAAATAAATATCAAGAAATGAAGCCGAAGAAGGGTGTGTGGTACTGTACATGTATCTTCAACTGCAAGTTCTGGAGGGCAAATGATAAAAGCATATAGCTCTCGAAGCTAAATGTATCGTTATTTAAGGACACAACTTTTGTATACAATTTAGGTTGCTGGCTGTATTGACCATTTGGAGTGTGCAAGCAGTGTTTGTATATCAGTATAAAAGCCGATTTGTAATTTGTATAATACTATAAAGTGTTATATTGAATGATCCATGTGACCTTAAGCCGACATAATTATACTTACTCACTGAATTAATCTGTGTAAATTGGTTGTTGCCATTACCCGAAATGTTGAATTATGATTTTGATGGTATGTAACAAATATACAGCATAGTTATATATAAAACTGTTATTATTTGTTCTATATGCTGTGTATCCTTTTAGGTGTTTTATCATATATGATAATTGCATTAAATGAACTTTCGCCAATATTCAGAAAAGGAATCAATCGAAAGATTAGTGATTTAGGATTTTTATGCTCCCGCCATCCCTCCGGGTAGAGGAGGACACCCTCTACCGACTTCGCTTATAACGGATTTTTATCAAAGTTTATACAAAAATCAAGTATAAAATACCTAAGACGAGTTCGTATTTCAGGTTCCAAGATCAACGTCCATGTCACTGTGGCTATTTATAGGTCAACAGCAGCGCCAAGGGGGTATTCATTGTCTGACATACTATTATATGGGGTATTCATTGTCTGACATACTATTCTAGTTTGATATTCAAAATGAAAATAATTATTGAACTAAATAAAAAAGTCATATAAAATAATGTAAAGCAAAAACAAGGGTAACGCAGGGCGGAACAATATATGCGTGTTCCATGCTAATTTGACATACTTAAAACCCTTTTGATGCATTATGATATCTAGTGTAAAATATGTTCTATATATTACTCAGTAAAGTTGACATCTACCTGAAATGTGGTGAATAAGGAAAACATGTTGTACTCGACCTACTTATAAGCTGAAGGAATATGTATATTTTAATATATCCTTTATGACCGTAAAAAATGCATAAGAACTCTCCTTTTGTATTTCTAACCATGAAATATAAATTGAACTTAATAATATATACATCTTACACATTGTTAGAACAATGTAATAATATTGACCAAATTACATCAGAATCCGTTCAAATTGGCAAACTTATGAGGCAGACTCTGTCAACCAATCAGAACTGCGTATAAATACTAATTATGCTTTGATTTTGCTCAACTTGAACTTAGCCTTTGTCTTTGTATAATGCGCATTCATACAAAGTTTCATCGAAATCGGACGATATTTTAGCAAGCTGTATTCGACAGTTTGGCAATTGATCAATCGGAGCGCAATACGGTAATTAAATATACGCAGAATGGGGTCCATTTTGAAATTTAATCAAGTTATCTTGTGGCCACCAAAGTGTTGATGGACGAACAGGCGCTCTCCATAACAATGATATGTGCCGTAATTTTTTTTGACAAGGCTTATTAAACGCAGTTGGCTATTTGTTTAGTAATTTTAAATAATTTAATCTCGTTTTTGCAGTGTCAGAGATCTTTATCAAATCAACAAAAGATGGTATTTTAGCTTCTTATCCCTTAATATTTCTTAGAGGTACTATTACCCAGTCCCATGTTAGAAATTCTTAATGTTATATACCACATTATTTTGTAATTCTGAAATTATTAGTAGTGCTGGCAAGGACGGATGAATTATCCTCAGGTTTGGTTTGGTTGTACTTTGTTTAACGTCCTATTAACAGCTGAGTCATTAAACCAGGGATAGTTTTAACAAGGCGACCAACGGGAACATACATATCAAATACAAGGTAATGATAACAACATTGAACTGCCAACTATCAAGATGACTGTCTGGTGGCCATCATCTTCTTCAGATCAGTTCTAAAATTAATATAACTAGGGACCATTGGGAACCTGCTTGTGAAATTCGACAAAGATCCGTCAAGTACTTTCTTATGAGTAACGCTTACAAACTTTAATTCTAAAAAGTTCAAATCGCCTCCTGTCGACAATCTTGGTTTCTAATAATTCTTAAAATTGATACGCATACCCAATGACCATGGATAACCTTCATGTGAAATTTGAGAAAGATCTCTCCAGCAAGAAATAGCGCTAACAAACTTTAACTATCAAATTTAAAGCTGGTCGTCTGTTAGCCATCTTGGTTTTCCAATCAAATTTATAATTCAATTAGATAACTAAGGACCATATGGAACCATCATGTAAAATTTGAGAAAGACCTCTCCAGTAGTTTTTTATTTGAATAGCATACCCTCTGATGATTGTTGGCTAAAAAAAAAGGCTGAGATAGTACCAAATGAAGATTTGACAATAGCTTTTTTTCTTAGAATTTGATCCAAATATGTACTTTGCATTACATGTCCTGAACATATTCACATGCTATCATTAATACGATACATGAGACCGTTTAAATGCATGACTATATTAAGTATGAAATACCTGAAGTTTCATATTTAGCAAATGTCGTACAATTTTGAAAGAGTAAACTAACAGATTTTCTCGCTGATTTTTTTTAGGCCAAGGTAAAGTAAACAAAACTAATGGAGGTTACTATGAAGGTGTTACGCACATCTGCGAGTTTGATAAGAATAATGTGAAATTATACAACAACGGGAGTGGAACGAGATTAACTTTTAAACAAATTAATCCTTAATGGTTTTGTTTTGCTTTGATCCTTCGGTTTTTTATATTGATAGCTAAGGTATGGAGAGTCTTCAAATTGTTCGAAAAAAATGCACAGCCGTTGTTGACATGTTGGATTTTATTTTACAGATCCAACTACTACCAGTTCAACATCCACCACCACCACCACGCCTACAACTACAACAACGACACCCACAACTACAACAACGACACCCACAACTACCACAACGACACCTACAACCACTACCACGATACCAACAACAACTACCACGCCTACAACTACCACCACGACACCAACAACTATCACCACGACACCCACAACTACCACCATGCCAACAACTACCACCACGACACCCACAACTACCACCATGCCAACAACTACCACCATGCCAACAACTACCACCACGACACCCACAACTTCCACAAAAACTACCACCACGACGCCTACAACTACCACCACGACACCGCCAACTACCGCAACGACACCCACAACTACCACCACGACACCGCCAACTACCGCAACGACACCCACAACTACCACCACGACATCTACAACCACTACCATGACACCCACAACTACCGCAACGACACCAACAACTACCATCACGACACTTTTAACTACCGCCACCACCACACCTACAACTACCACAACGACACCAATAACCACCACAACCGCAACTACAACCACCACACCCACAACCACCATTCCTATAACGACGACGGCAATATTAGCCTCATCAACACCAATTTCTTCCACCAAAACACCAAGAGACACCACAACAACCCTTACAAACCCAACCCTTAAAACAAAGTGTGTTTGCCATTGCCATTCATCTTGTCTTAACCAGGACCTCGAATGTTATATGACAGAAATTCGATCCAAACTTACCCTCGACAAGAAAGCCTTATCTTCCTACCGTCGGAGCTTGACTAGTGCTCAGGATTATCGCCTTTCCTCCAAGGTGATAGGTTTAACTGGGATACTGACAATGGTCTGCACATTCGGGCCAGTTGTGCTTTCTGATATTTGCAAGTTGTTGGTTTATATTAAATCTGCTTTCAAGCCAGTTGATTAAATAATAAACGATGAGCATCAGCGCTAGCGATGAAATTTATTAATGACTAAAAAAAAAAATTGATCACAGCGATATATATGTTTTTATAACTGTCTAAACATTTCATGTAATCTGTATTGCTTATTCTGGTGGTGGTAAAAATTGCATTTGGCATATGATACGTAATCATTTTTACATAACAAAATGCCCACTGTAGAATTGCTAATGTGGAAAATTGTCACACAAAAAGCCAATATTACTGACAGAGCTGGGAACAGAACTATTGGAGGTTGGTTATAGAAGGATGGTGTTTGTGAAATATGGTAATAGATACAGTATGCAAAAAAAAATAAAAATAATAACACTCTATCGTACAGCTTTTTTGTCCTAAGACTAATCGGTGATGCTAGGGGCCAAAAAGTTGGAAATCCAAATTTTCTAAACTACTATGGAAGGAGAGGGGCAGGTGCGTAAAACCTCTAATTATATGAATTTAAGAATTGACTGAGTACTGGTTTACTTAAGTTTAATAATGTGTTAAGTGTGTATATTATAAACCATGCTACTATTCAAAAGACACAAGAACGTAGTAAACCTTTTTTATATATAAAATTGCATAGCAGAGATCATACATCTAATATAAACTGTTGTTAAAACAGTAATGACATGTAATATTTTAGTAAATTGACCACAATGATCACAGATAACAGTTAAGAGAGCTAGTGCTCGGGACAGCCCCCTACCTAACAAGCTCTCTGGACGTCGTACAAAATGACAAATAGATATCTAACAGTGTGTTCAATAGAACCAAATCAATTTCACGATGTGGCTCATATTTTGATATTTTTCACGAGTGCGTTGACTATCAAAATATTAGCCACACGAGTGAAATACATTTGCTATTACCGAAGACACTATTAGGTTTCCTTTTTTTACATGTTTATTACGAAACTTTCCTCTGATCCTTTTACACTAGCAGTGATAGACGACCCTACGTGACAGAATATAGTCCTCTCTGCAAATATGTTAACAAAATTAAAAACTCCCAAATTAAATTCAATAATTACTTATTTAAATAAAGTGTGTAATTTAGTTTATATTTTTAATAAAATAAGCAAATGACAATCAAAATGCATTAACTTAATAAAAGCCCTTTCATATCACATTGGATCACTACGCGTTGATTATAATCGCCGAATCTTAAATGGTGGGAAGTGGGTAAAATGCAGAATTGTTGTGTCACTACTTTACATGATGATCAAATTTTAACAACTCATTTGCAAGTTCTACCAAATCACTCCGTGTTTCAATTGACATGAGTTTTCCCCAAATTAACAGATATAATTGCTGACCTGCATAGTCTGCTTGATTCCTTAAAATCAAAGTTTACTGTAGAAGTTAACGTTGTGTTTCTCCCAGAGAATAATTCCCGCATGAAAGGTAACATATTATGAGCAGCAAAATGGGCTGATGTCTCTCTAGGCTTGTTTACCGTTAAGCTAACCGGTCTTTGACTACTTGTATTGTTTCTCGCGGTAGTTTGTAAACAGTGTTTTTTATTCGCCAAATCAGTGGAAGAACAAAAATGATATTTTAACACATAAAATGAAAGATAAAGTTTCAAATATTTCACTGTTAAAAATATAATTAAATGTTTAATATACCTTCAATGCATTAAAACTGCTTGAGAAGTAATATAGATTATAATAAAAATTTCCTAGTTCTACTTCGAAGTGTAATTCAGGTTTGCAAAGTTCGGGGGAGCCCTACCAGCGAGATATGCTAATTTCACGCTACTTAGTAGCTTGTTATATTTTAAATTGACAAACCTGTAAGGATAAAAAATACAATTATGCGAGAAATGTTTTCAATAAAAAGGTTTTTGAATGACCCCTAATTTCAGTTTATACATACAAAAAATAAAAATGTGATATTCAGCCGAAACTGACTAACAAGACACCAATGATGATAATATTATTAGTTAACCACCTAAAATGCCTCGTCTCCTGTACATATCATACAAGTGATTTGCAAGTGGAATTTGTAATTCCTCCCAAGACAGTTTTAGATATATTATATTATATTATATTGTTATTATAAATGTTACATTCAATTAAAAGTGTTATTCCTCTATATAATTATTTACATTTGTGTATATCTTACATAAGCGTTCCTGAAGTGGAATCAAAGGTTTGGTAGTTTCCATTGCTGGAGGAAAGGAACAACATAAAAACTTAAAACGAATTATCCGTTTGCTCTTTTATCTAACGAGCTCGACGTATTGATTTTGTGTTAACTCTGAAAGTTATTTTCCACTTTTATATTCAATTTATAATACCATATGTGTGCTTTTTATCGCGAATCTATTATCACCAAAAGATTTAAATCTTAAAAGCAAACGTATGGTTTCTTAAACAAGAGGCCCATGGGCCTAAACGGTCATCTGACTACAAAGTAACTTTTCAACTTTCAATGAAATATTCTAAGAATTTGTTTTCCATGATGGTAGTTTTGGTCAGCAGTTGGTAACTATTTGTCAGTAAAGCTATCAGAAAGCATTTAAACCTAAATCTGAACAGGTTTCTCCTCTTTCAACGGTGGTTAAACATGCCTCATTTATATAAGAAATGATTGTTTCTAAATGTTTCATACTGAAATTGTTGTAATGTACTTTTGGCATTAACGAGTAGTGTTTAAAAGCAGGATTTAAGGTAATTTCCTGTCTTGGGGCGCCGCCCTCTCTATCCCCCAGAGGTCGAACCAGCCTCATTTATTCAAGAAACGATTGCCCCCCCCCCACTAATTATATTTCAGACCATATTTGGTTGCAATATCCATTTAGGCATTTTAAAGCAAATATAGCTAAGTTCCACTTTCGAGGCCCCGAAACATCCCCACCAATTTCTAGCTCAATGGCACCAGTGGAACTGGAGAAGAAGTTTAAAAAATGTTTTTCAAGATGGCGGCCATTTTGTATTTCAGACCAACCCGAAAAATAACAACACTTTGTCAGGACCATCTCAGGATCATTTCAGGCAAGTTTCAGCTCAATCCCACTGGTGGAACTTGAGGAGAAGTTTAAAATAGGTGTTGTTTAGGAAAACCATGATTGCTCAATCATGTTACAAAATGGCCGCCATGGCTGCCATGTTGAAGTTTTGACGAGGCTGAAAAATAACAACACTTTGTCGGCTTCCTTTCCTTAACATCCCCACCAATTTTTAGCTCAATGGCAACAGTGGAACTGGAGAAGAAGTTTAAAATGTGTTTTTCAAGATGGCGGCCATCTTGGATTTTGGACCGACCCGAAAAATAATAACACTTGGTCAGGACCATCTCAGGATCATTTCAGGCAAGTTTCAGCTCAATCCCACGGGTGGAACTTGAGAAGAAGTTTAAAATGTTGGAAATTTACGGACGGCGCACGACGACGGACAAAGCACGATGACCCTTTGACATAATTGCACAAAATAAAGTAGTGCTCATGATTTTCATCAACATTACAGAGTTACACTTAGCTGTAGCTACTAGTTTCCATTTAAATAGTAAAGTTTTGCATTGTAAAGTCATATGGATGAGTTTCCATCTAAATTCTTTCAATTTGTTTTCTTTGATATTTGAGAGGAACAGAAGTGCATTATTTATTTCATCATTCTCAGCTCCAAATAAATTATTTAGTTTTGTGAATGTTAGTGGTTTGGTGAGTTTGTATTCAAGTAGTAGTTTGTTTGTTGCCTGTTCTAGTGTTATTTTGTTATATGTTTTTGTGTATACATACTGTTTTCCTGTATAACTTACAACCAATTTCTTGGATTGTTTGGATTGAATCGTTTTCACCCACCTTTCAGGAATGGCTTTTTTTTACCTGCTAATTTCGGAAATCCAATTCGATTTAGAAATCAATTTGGCTAAACTTTTTATCTTATGAAATTCGCATAATTGGCCCCAGAATATCTTCGATAGTGATTATTCCGCTTTTAATCCAGTTTTCATCAACCAAACATTTACCTTTCTATTTAATTAAACAATTTCCCTATAAAATTTGTTGTCTTATTATGTGAAAATCTAGGAAGTATTTTTATACTACTTAAAGATGCTACACTGTCAATATTCATTTTAAACAACAACAACAGGCCCATGGGCCTAAACGGTCACCCGAGTCCTATAGTACTTATTTTTGTTGTTGAAATATGTACCAAATTGAGTAAAAAATAGTTAAGTATAACGTTAACTTAAGTTTGTCAGCACCATGAGCTGATCATTCCTAGACCGAGTTTCAGTTAAATCGGCCTATTAGAAATTGTTTTTAAGTTTGAAATAGTTATTTTTAAAATAGCAGCCATGGCAGCTAAATTGTATTTCTGATCGACCCTTTGTCAGGACCATAAGTCGATCATTCCTACCAAGTTTCAGTTCAATCGGACCAGCAGAACTTCAGTTTAAGTTTGAAATAGTTTTTTCAAAATGGCTGCCGTGGCGGACATACTGGATTTCTGATCGACCCAAAAAATAACAAAACTTTGTCAGGACCATGAGTTGATCATTCCTACTAAATTTCAGTTAAATCGGCCCAGTAGAACTTAACTTTAAGTATGAAATAGTTTTTCAAAATGGCGGCCGTGGCGGCCCTATTGGATTTCTGATCGACCCAAAAAATTTCAACACTTTGTCAGGAACATAAGTTGATCATTCCTACGAAGTTTCAGTTAAATCGGCCAAGAAGAACTTGACTTTAAGTTTGAAATAGTTTTTCAACATGGCGGCCGTGGCGGCCATATTGGATTTCTGATCGACTTAAAAAATAACAAAACTTTGTCAGGACCATGAGTTGATCATTTCTACCAAGTTTCAGTTAGATTGACTCAGAAGAACTTGACTTTAAGTTCGAAATAGTTTTTCAAAATGGCGGCCATGGCGGCCATATTGGATTTCTGATCGACCCAAAAAATATCAACACTTTGTCAGGAACATATTGATCATTCCTCCCAAGTTTCAGTATAATCGGCCAAGTTGTACTTGACTTTTAGTTTAAAATAGTTTTTCAAAATGGCGGCCGTGGCGGCCATATTGGATTTCTGAACGACCCGAAAAAAAATAATAACACTTTGTCAGGAACATGAGTTGATCATTCCTACCAAGTTTCAGTTAAATCGGCCCAGTAGAACTTGACTTTAAGTATGAAATAGTTTTTCAAAATGGCGGCTATGGCGGACCTATTGGATTTCTGATCGACCCAAAAAACTTCAACACTTTGTCAGGAACATAATTTGATCATTCCTACCAAGTTTCATTTAAATCGGTCAAGTTGTATTTGACTTTAAGTTTGAAATAGTTTTTCAAAATGGAGGCCGTGTTGGCCATATTGGATTTCTGATCGACCCGAAAAAGAACAGCACTTTGTCAGGACCATGAGTTGATAATTCCTACCAAGTTTCAGTTAAATCGGCCAAGTTGTACTTTGCTTTAAGTTTGAAATAGTTTTTCAAAATGGCGGCCGTGGCGGCCATATTGGATTTCTGATCGACCCGAAATGTAACAACACTTTGTCAGGACCATGAGTTGATCATTCCTACCAAGTTTCAGTTAAATCGGCCCAGACGAGCTTGACATAAGTATGAAATAGTTTTTCAAAACGGAGGCCATATTGGATTTCTAATCGACCCAAAAAATAACAACACTTCGTCAGAACCACGAGTTGATTATTCCTACCAAGTTTCAGTTAAGTCAGCCATGTAGAACTTGACTTTAAGTTTGAAATAGTTTTTCAAAATGGCGGCCTTGGTGGCCATATTGGATTTCTGATCGACCCGAAAAATAACAACACTTGATCAAGGAGTTGTCAGCAACATTCCAATGAAGTATTTCAGCTTAAGTTGAAAATGTAAAATGTTAACGGACGACGCACGACGGACGACGGACGAAGGACGATGGACGACGGACGACGACGGACGAAGACGGATAGCAAAAAAATAAAAATAAAAATATACCAAACAATTACCTCGTGCAGCAAACTAGCCGTTGTATGCATGGATAGCAAATAACCACTAATGACTAATTATCGACGATATCAACACCATTATAAATACGTAAAAGTCATCAAACTTGAGGACGTGTCCAAAGAGCTCTAGACCAATTATCCTCCAATTTGACTTTTTAAAATTTATTGTTTCATCGTTTGATATTTTCTGACGTTGATTACAAGAACAGCTTTGTTTACAAGTAAGTAATGGTAGCCACAGTTTGCAGATTAATAACGCTTTAACAGTTTAGTTGCACCTTTACACGTTTGCGATGTTTACACATGTTTGGGAACAGTGGGTAGATTTCATTCTTTGAACTTTTAGTACAACAGATGATTCCTTACAGGACAAAATAGTCATGGTGTGCAATACACTTTTTTTACGCGCTTCATCTTCCTACTTAGTGTGTCTTATATTTTTTTTATTTTAAGTATATTTATTCTGTTTCCATTCAATATAATTACTATAAAATAACTACAAACAATAACTAAAAAATTAACTACAAATAAAGTACCTGTCAATTTCGGACTAATCAGTGGAATTGAAAATTAAAAATCAAGGCCTCAAGTGTTCCGTTACATTTGTGGAGTACAGAAAAAACGGAAATGCGCCTATAAAGCTTCTCACAACGTTACAATTTACAGCTGTTGGCTACAACTGACAATTGATTCTGTTAACAACAGATAACTTATTCTGTTAACAACAGATCATTTATTCTGTTAACAGATAATTTATTCTGTGAACAACAGACAATTTATTCTGTTAACGACAGATAATTTATTCTGTTTACGACATATAATTTATTCTGTTACAATGTAACAACAGAAAATGTATTCTGTTAACAACAGATAATGTATTCTGTAAACAACAGATATTTCATTCTGTTGAAACTGGATAATTTATTCTGTTTACCACGCATATTTTTTCTGTTAACAACAGATAATTTATTCTGTTAACGGCAGATAATTTATTCTGTTAACAACAGACAATTTATTCTGTTAACAACAGATAATTTATTCTGTTAACGGCAGATAATTTTTTCTGTTAACAACAGATAATTTATTCTGTTCACAGACAATTTATTCTGTTAACAACAGACAATTTATTCTGTTAACAACAGACAGATAATTTATTCTGTAAACAACAGACAATTTATTCTGTCAACAGATAATTTATTCTGTTAACAACAGATAATTTATTCTGTTTACGACAGATAATTAATTCTGTATACAACAGAAATGTATTCTGTAAACAACAGATACTTTATTCTGTCAACGACAGATGATTTATTTTGTTAATATATTATTTATTCTGTTAACAGATGATTTATTCTGTTTACGACAGATAATATATTCTGTTAACAACTTGTAATTAATTATGTTAACAGATGATTTATTCTGTTAACAACAGATAATGTATAATGTTAACAACAGATAATTTATTC
>JAUMHH010163178.1:0-17283 GCA_032359455.1 Chlamys rubida | reverse complement strand
TAGTTAGAAGTAGAAAGAAAGATAAAGATCCCAAATATTGCAATAGGCGCAGCAGATTTATTGTGTTCGCTTTTATGTCCCCAAATAGAGAACACCAAAGCAAATCCCCAATTCTGCAGGGGGTGTCCCACATTAGTCGCCTCCTACGATACATGAAGTGGGTAGCAGCAGGTGTATTCTTTTTCCGATCCCCCACGAAAGGTACTTGACCACCAACCTACCATCCCGCTACTCTCGAGGTATGAATGTAGTTTTTACCTTAAATTCCCTATCAAAAAATAATTCTAGCCTTTCTACTTTATATCCTATTCATTTTCATTGGACGAATCGTCGTGTAATGGTCCTCCTAGATTCTTCACTAGACTACCGTGCCTACCTTTAGTTCTCAGGTATATTATAGTTTCCTTTTCATTAATCGCACACAAACAGTATCATTGGAGAACAATGCGGTCATTGTAAATTCTGTGTTCGGCTGACGCTAGCCGAGGGGTTTATTGCTTTCAATATTAGTTATATCCTATAACATGTATATTTCTATTTTGTTTGTATGTAATGTAAGTGTTCCGTGTCTTGACAAAGCATCGGAGTGCTCCGAAAATTTGGTAACTTCATATTGTCTACATTGTTGGAACTACTTCCTTGCCCGATATAGTAATGTTAGGTACATGCAATTGGTATCCTACAATCAAACTTGTGTAAGGATCCAGTGTTATCAGGGTATGTATCACTCTCCTGACCCATGTGTGGATGGGTAGGTGGGTGTGTGCGTGGGTGTTCCTGTTTGATAATATTGTATCAATATACAGATTCATTCTACACAATCATGGTTAAAAAGTAGTTAGTTTAAATATACCATATATCGCCCTTTTTAGTTTAATTTGAAATATGATAGTGAACTGATAAATTTAATTTGATTTTAATCTAATTAACACAAAGAAGAGGACATATACATTAACTACGAATTTGATATCGACACATGTACTTGTACAATGAACAGTATTTTGTGCTTGATTCCAATTTGTAATAAAGAGCCAACTTTGTACAATTCCAGTCACTGGTCGAAAACGCAGAGCAGTGACAGGTAAGATATTCTAAAATAAGTTATATTTCAAGTAAATGTATCCTACACAACTGCTCATTTATATTATTTCCGTTATCTTTAATTACAACCGACGTGAACTTTTTAACAAACTATGCATATATATTAAAATAAGCTGATGACGAAATTGAAGTCTCACAGTATACTATCGAAGAATAATGTGATTTGGTTAACTTAGAATACATGTTCATGTAACTCATTGTGTCTCTCGAACTGCATTTTCAATCAAGAAATAATACTGGTAACACCTCTCGTGTTAGCATCGTATCTGTTTTGATTTTTAATAGACTGTGATGGTGATTGCACATGAGTTCGCTGAAATGGATCGCATCTTTATGTTGAGGAAAAATATTTCCAATGGTAGTTTGAAAATAGAAAAAGTGCCGTAGAAAATCCTGTCTGTTTATTTTGGAAAGTGGTTTATATAACGACGTAAACATATGCACGGAGAAAACAGTGACACAATTAAGACCATCTATGTATAAAACGATTGGAAATTAGTTTACCACTCTGTAGCATGAAGACAGTGTATTGTTTAAAAGTTCCCGCTTTCTACTGTCAGATAAGGTAAATAGATAAAACGTCACAGCAATGGCGCAAAGAATAATTGACGCCTTACTTTTGATTACATTATTTTTTAATATAGAATATAATTGATGACAAGTTAGAGATCGAATCGCATTCAGAGAAAAGTTACTTCAAAGCTGCACGAGAAGAAGTAGGATTCCGATTTCCTGATCGTGAACTTTCCTTTTCTTGTTAGCAATATCTTTGTTCCCAAACCCATGGTGTTTACATGTCGCAGTCGACTCGGTATTTCATGGTTTGCTCTTAATATCGTGTTTTCTGTGATACATGCCGACTGCCGACTACAATGTTGATGACTATAATTGACAAGTTTGACAGGTGCCGTCAATGAAGTAGAACACGCGTACTGTTCCGGAATACCTAATCCTAATTGGATTTTTGTTTGTTTAAGGTTGTACCATATTAATCTTTTCTTTTTCATATTTTTTCCCAATTACATTATATTGAGTTCAAACTACTGTTGTATTCACATTTCGGAATTCCCTTGGGGTTCATTTAAAGCCGTGCTAGATTAAGTTGTCCTTGGTAGTACATTGCCAGAAATATAGAACGGCATGATCACATAAAACGCAACTATTATACTGTAGCTATTCAACAACATCGCGCGTTAGAAAGTAAATCATCAGTAAGTTTTGTGATTTATTTTACAGCGGCTCCAGATATTGCCAAATGTAAATCAGCATGTAGCAGTGGTGACGTCTGTAAATACCAATGTACAGGTAAAATGTGTTTTAACCATATTTCATGGGAAAAACAGTTTTGTTGAAAACTATGAGAATTTTAATTCATTTTTTTAAATTGCATAAACGTTTGACTTTGTCATATCTTTTAAGGTTTACTCATCGAAAAGAAGTCGAGCGGCACTAACCACTTATATATATTATATTTGCACAGGTGAAAGTGGATCAATTAAACATGGACTGTCTCTTCTGGTCCTGCTAGTTGGAGTCTTAACCAAACTGTTTCTGGTCGGATAACCTGAGGTTATAAAGGCGTTCTGCAAGTTGTTCTTCTGAATATATCGTGTCACAGGTAGCATGACGGGTAACAACTATGTAGCAACAAACGTCTTTTTCGCAAGCATTGTCTCTAATCAAGACAAGCTGCAACATGAATCCAGACAAGACCCCTTGATAAAATTATGCTTGGAATGTAGTTTGCTGTTAAATGTAGTGTATTCTTAAATATTTCAAAATTGATTTGACAGAAAAAAAAATTGAACCCCGATACTTTGAGTTCATACTGGCAACATTAAATAATAAATAAATATATAAATAAATACAAATAGATCAAAACACTGTAACATAAAAGCATAAAATTAACCATCATTATCAAAATAACAAAGGGATATATGTAAATCAGCGCGGGAGACGGTTACATTAGTAATTCAATATTAGGTGGGTTTTTTTTTGAGAATGATACAAAGACCCTAAACAATATTTTCATACTGAAATCTATATTATAAATGAACATATCATAATGCAATTGTGTTTTAGGTGTGTGGTACACTTGATTAACATTATCTAAATATTTATTGTTGCATAGTTTTGCAATAAATGTATGAAATGATAACATATTCTTCATTTGTTATGTATAATATTTTAGCAAATACATTAAACATGAACCTGCAGTGTTTGATTATTGTGCCTTAATCACAAAGAATTATCTGATTAGATGTGTATGATAGACAGGGTTGTCCTTAAGGAGACCTGTGTACAAACCAATCCTCAGAGATGTATGCTTACCATCACGATCTGACTAGAATACATTCTATTTCCTTGTACTATAGAACGATGTTTTTGTTTTCACTACTAGGGTTCTCTCTTTGAGGAGGTTACTATTACTCTTGTCCTTTTTCGTGGGGCCTTGTAAATCCTCAACTTTGTGTTTACTTTATTTTCAAAAATATGTAAATTTTGTTTAATGTCAGATGCAGAACGATATGAAATCAGCTTTGAATTTATTCATAACAGGTAAGACTGATACATTAAACAATCATATAATTGTTATCTTTAAACTTGCAAGTTTCTCGTATATACAGTACCACCCCTTCCCCCTCCCCATACTGTTTGAGATTTAACTGTAGACAGGTACGATGAAGCTCAGGTAATTATTGCGACGGTATAATAATCTTGTGTCTTAGAGTTCGAATACATGTCTGGCTCGCTGATTTTGTTTACTTTTCTAAACACTGTTGTTGGTTATATTTTGTTTACTTCATTTTTATTATATTTTCAAAAAGGTCCGGCAAGTGATGGTTGTTTTTTTCTTAAAAAAATGAGTGATCAAAGCTGAAGCCATACCCGAAAGCCTTTTTCCAATATATATTTTCCGTTTTTGATAGTGTTACATGGATCTTTAAGGCCTCACAGCTAAATAATTTACTTTATGCTATTCCTAAGCTTTTGAGCTTATAGCAATAAAAATTAAAGTTCAACACCAGTGACAACTGTCTAGATTTTTATAGAAATATACCTGACAAAGGCTGCAAAAGGCATGTTGTGGCGAGTTTAATGGCATATTAGAGCGCTACATACGTCTTCTTTTGACAACCAGAAGTTTACAAGTCAAACCGATGAAGTGGGACGGGAACACTCCCTAACTGTTGACCCCATATCAATCCGCAATCACATATAAAAATATACTAAAACTATACGTTTTTCAAAAGTTAAATATCAGGAGGTTTCATTCAAAGTAAAATATGTCCACAATTACCCATTCAAATTACTCACAGGCACTGTATTCGACTGTGACACATTTGAGGTAGGGATTACAATCGTATGAAACACTTGCTGATTAACTGATTTAGTTGTGTGAGTCCATAAGGGTCTGAACTACTTTTTGTGCAAGAGTTACTCACATAAAGCTTACTCGCATTCATCAGTCTGCGAACTCGTGAAAATATACATATACCACCAATCCGCTATACTCGTGAAAAGTATCTGATATTAAAAGAGAATCCATTAACGGACCTCTTTTTATTACACACACTCTAGTATCCATTAACCACTATTTTCATTTTTGTTCTTATTATATATGTTAATTTGTATGCTTAAAACAGTTTAAGTCAATCCGTGTATTATTCAATAATGCTTAATATCAAATGCTAGGGAAAAGTTTATCAAGAAGCGGGTTTATCGTTATGTCAAGCAATACTGTTATGATAAAGAAATATCAAATTACTGATACATGTATCAACAATGCATGATATGACTTATGAGTATAGATATCAACCATCTAATATAGCCTAACCATAAATTGGCAAATAATAACAAAACATCGCCACAGTAGTATTTAATGCCTACAAATTGATATAAAGAACTGATATCATACCTCCGAAATTCTTATAGATACACCGAAGTTTTGATTTCACGACATCATTCTTGTAATCCAAAGTACAATGTATCAACATTTGATATACAAAAGTTAGCTGATCTTTACCCATAATTGTAATTCTTGATACAAAAAAATCATGAAATCTTTATAAAGGAGAGAAATAATTATCAAGAAATAGATGTATTGCTGTTAGAAAGTATATACATAAAATGTATAATAAAATAAGTCAGATGTGAGAAACTAATGTGGGAAACCCTCGAGAAAGTGACATTTGATTTTGAGCTTTTTACTTGGAGAGAAAAAGTACTAAAACATTTCTGTTGAATCAGATCCGCGCAATTGTAAGGTGGCAAATACACCAACATACCGCCTCTAGCACACACATATATGGAGGCAAATTAGTATAGGACAGGTATTAATGGGACGTTCAACAAATAAAAATTAAACAAAAGTAAACTATCTATTTTCCCGGAAATATTCGTGTATGGATTTGTGGGTGCATTAATTCGCATTTTGTTCTAAAATTGATACATGTTAGTTATATTGAAGATGTTAAGTTCGCTTAGCTAAGGAATGCGTCCTGTCCACGCCGTATACGCCGGTTATATGTATGGGCATGCTCACGTGTATAGCTCATGCCTACTACGATTGAAATCAGAATATCCCAAATGTTGTATTGTTGTCCACGAAATACCACAGAATGAGTTGCGTGCTGAATCAACATTCTACGGTGACAGCAAACAGTATAATAAAAGTAAATTAGCAGAGAGATACATATTTATAACGTTCCAATAAGTTCTGATTTTCAAAAGAACATTAATGAAGTTTATTGACGAAGGTAAATGCCAAGGCCTCAAAGTTAGTGAATGTCGCTTCGAGTCTGGGCTTCAGGTATCGATCATCATATGACGCGGAGAAAATAATGTTAAGATGCTACGAGGGAGACAACAAGAACATTACACGCGTACATTAACATTTTACTTAGTAACTGACCTTAACCAAACTTCTTTACTTGGTCACTGAAGCGGAAAATGTAAGTCAGAACCAGCATCCGAAGCATCGCATGTGATACGAATCCTTAGATACATAAGTCTTGCAATTTTAGTTGATGTAGAACAAGTTGTTACTTGGTAATTGACTTAAACAAATCTTCTTAACTGTAGTGCAGATAGGGCCTGACCTCAATCCATCTTCTAAACCTGGTCAGTCAAGCGAAACATGTAGGTCAGAATCAGCATACTAAGCATCGCATGTGATAAGGTGACTTAGATACATAAACCATGCACGTGTAGTTGATGCGGGGTCATTAATAACTTGGAAACTGAGCTTAACCATTGTTCGTAACCTTAGTGCAGGTAGGCATGGAAACTGAGCTTAACCATTGTTCGTAACCTTAGTGCAGGTAGGCAGGCAGGCGGTCGGTCGGAGGAAGGGAATTGCCAATCTATAAGCCCTGATTGCGTTGTAATCTGGCCAAAATATTTTAAAATCATATCTAAGTCATCGTATACTGCTACCAAGATTTAATGCAACAGGTGTCATTACAAACAATGATTAAATTATATTCACTATTAGTTTAGGACTTAAAAGGTGACGTCGAATTTAAACATAGTACCGGTTAGGCTGATCGTACAAGATTTGTCGAATGTACCTTTTTCGACGTTTGTGATAACGTGAAAGTTGTACATAACATGTTAAATGACACGACTTTTGTTTCAACTTTGACCTCTGGTCATTTACCTGTCAGTTTTACCTGTCGGTCTCAGGAGACCTGCTTATCTTTCGAAATGTACACTATTATCATCACGTACGACTTAAAATGTCAAGTACAAGCGTGCGCACTATAATAGTTATAAAGGAAGTGTGAATGATGAATGATTTATACAGTCATGATAGAGGATAATATATATAGTATACAATACATAGCCATAGCTTTGGTTATCCTAAAATGATTCCAGTTGTTCCTGGATTTAACGGGTTATCTCATGACGGAATCCCGGGTTACACATATTGTTGTTTTAATTATGGATTCTTGATATCTGTCCGTTTGATTTAATGTCCGTATATTTAAAACAAACAAATCTTTTCTTTTTCAATTGAATTACAAGAAACAGTTGTGTCAATGCATAACGCATAACAGGTACAGTGCGCACATGGTGCATACGATGGGGCGATTTTAACAATCTATCGCTAAATTATGTGATGAAATTTGCACATGTGTGTGATTTAGTTGGATGGGTTAATCAGTGTTACGGAATGAAAAGAAGAAACTTAAGGCTGTTTAATACAAGGTTGATCGTATACGTATAAAAGTGTCGATCAATATATTTCGCAATTTATCCACTTCTTTAATTAAGGATATATAATATAGGGTGTATTACAGTGAATGTAAAGCTTTCAAAAATCCCATTGTATTCGCAGGTAGAAAACCAGTACGTTTTGAATTGAAAGGAATTGAGCAGTAATTTGACTATTATCTAACCAAATATAGATCTTATCTGTGAAAATTGTGGCCGTTAAGGTTGATGTAAAAATTCGCAATCACATTGTGTACAACAGTGATAAAATGCAAGAAATGTGTTACTGATAATAGATAAAGCTCATTCTGTATACAGCTGCGTATATAATCGATGTGTGTTATGCACTCACGTTTCGAATAAAGTTGTTTCAACACAACTTTGGTAATACCAATGTTATTACATTTAAATAAATAATAATATTATAAGTAAAACCGAACTATAATATTATATATTTAAAACAAGTTCCAATACGAAATAGTATTTATCCACATGTCATTTCTAAATATATATCAACCCGGATAGCTATCACACAACGGTGCAATTACTATGGATCAATAAATAGCCTAACAATTTATAGTATCACATTATTTGGACCAGTCAATTGTTTCTTATAAAATTTATTTGCTAATACGCTAGTGTTATATTTTCCTAATTAAATAACAAATAAAAAACAAAATATCTGACGTTATGAATACACATATTTACACAAAAAATAAACCGATTACAACATAACTATTTAATGTAAATTATTAACTTCAAGTAGGATGTTTAATTTATTAATCAATGTTAATTGTTTCGTCGCTTAGACTAAAAGTAACTATTATTACTTCAAATATTCCATTTTACAAAGTGAATCATATATTACTAAAAACAGTTAACAATTTTCGTTGTTAAGCCTAAATGTAGTGAGTATATGAAAGTGTATCGTAAAAAAACAAACCCGACATTGGACATCCCCTTTAGTTAACATTTCGGATCTCACAAAATATAACACTTTCTTATGTGTTTTGATTTAAAAAAAAATAATTAATGTCACAAACGCATTATAACATTAGACATAAGTCTGTTTTAAATATTTTGTATGACAGTGCATCATTTAAAAACAATTTTGAGACTCGTGCCTGTTGATAGTGTTAATAAGTATCAGGATATTTTGCTGCAGTTTAGTTTTCGCCGTTTTCTCCCCAGCGAATTTATCATTACAGCGAATAAAAGTAAACAGCATGATAGATACATGAAATGTGAAGGCGAAATTAACACAAGGCGTTGATTGATTTAATTGGCGAAGGGCGAACATTTACCGGTATACAGTTTATATTTCATTTGTGATGACATATGTAACGAGGATGAAGTTAAAGCTATCATTATACCAATCCTTAATCATCATAAACATATCGACACACTACAGAACAGGATTTCGAAAGATGTAGGATTATGAAGAAACATTACTTTTTAGTTTTATGTTAGATATCAAGGTCTCATTGGGTAATGAACTAATCCTTTTATGGAAATGAATGTAAATGATTTTTGTAATGGTCTTTATGTACCTTGCTGTGAATGTAAACTTTTTCGATTTTAACTTATATTTAAATGACTGGTTTCGCCGATGAAACAGACAATGCTTAGCCGTCCGGAACACCAGGTCTTATTTTCCTTGTACTTTTCCAATTCCGTCTTTTCGTATTGCAGAGTGATCTGCTCTTGTGAGCAAGTATTGATTGTTACGTCATTAGTTTGTGCAAGAAAATTACGTCGTATTCTCAAAAATTGATGACATTACTCTCACAAACAAATGACGTAACAATCAATACCTGCTATCAAGAGCAGATAACTCTGCAATGTGAAAAGACGGAATATTATTTCTTTAATGTTTTTCCACTTTGTTCCTATTTTGCCCAAATTTTATCGATTTTGAGTTCGAACTACCGTTTTGTTGACACTTTGGTATTCTCTTGTTCTAGTTCTACCGGTTTCTAGCCTACTTCAAAAAAATGAAGATTATGCAAGTTAGGATAGGAATCGCATGGCTTGGGGCTTAAACTATTAGTTATATGTATAAGAGTTGATTGCAGATTTAAAAGAAGATGGCGTAACACTAGTGGCTAAGTCAGGCGGGAGGGCATTCCATAGGGGTATTGTTCGCGGAAAGAAGCTTTCTATTCTAACAGAGGTTTTGCAGGAAATTTGTGGGCATTTGAATTTGTGAAATAATGTCATCCACTCTATCAGTGCCACTCAGCAAGTCATTCATTAAAGTATCCGTTTGCGAGTCGGATAATGCAAAAAGATCCATGTTAAATCCATACCGGTACACTAGAAGGGCCTTGACGAGGACACACACTGACTGCACTGACTGGGGGATGCACAATAGTTGATCGTTATTTTCCTTTGGTCTTATCACTAATTGTTGCAGACATCAACTTTCTTGTCTTATCATCGGTTCTACCCGAAAAGGTTTTAAGGGAAGATTCGTACCTGTGTCCAGTGACACTCATAATGATGTGCCAACTTCGTATGTGTGCTGAGTGGAGCACATGCAATGTGGTCGCCCTAGCTACATGAATGGTTGGTGTAAATAACCGACAAACATGCATCTTTGCTAATCATGTTCATGAATGTACCCAGCTTGTTGTGACCAACAGCTAAATTGTTGTAGTAAATACCATCCTTTGGTTCACTCCTTGGTTGCTGGAAAAGTTTCGGACATTGAGGATTAAGCCGATGTAGATACGTCATGAAAGATCTCACAGGGCACCTCATACTTTCGGCAAATATATAACGTACAAATCTAGGTCAGAGGGCTCGACTTATTGATTAAAATAACGTCGGTTGACATGACAACATATTATTGTTTTGAATAATTGAAAATAACGCTAGTTCCCGATACACTAATATTGATAAACGTGAACAATAAAACAAAACTACTTTATATAGAAAATATAGGTACATGTATACGGTACAGTACCTTTGATTTCATACTTCCGTCTGATGACCGCTCGCTGTCGTCCTGGTGGTTTTTAGTGAGTTCGACTCTGATCTTGTACACATACAGATAACCTGTCGCGTCTATGGTCACCCCGAAGTCCTCTCTGGAAAGTCGAGCTAGATTGTCACTGTCCCTCCTCCTGAAATGAAACATGATGTCTTCAAAGACCTGAAAACACATACATATAAATATCAGTCATCTGTAATATTTATACACAAAGAGGGGGGAAATAGAATATATTAGAATTAATTAATATACAGTACAGTAGCATTTTTGGTTTCTAACAAGTTCTTTTACAGTAGAGACTTTAAATATGTGATTTATGTATAAAAGCATTGAACAAGACATTAGCTTCGCAAAAACAATGTAAATATTGAATGCTTACATTTTTTTTCACGGAAAAGAAAATTTGTTGATTGTGTAACATACCTTGTACTACAATAACTCGGCATTCCCAGTTGATCATGCTTCAAATAGTTGTACATTGTTTCCAGGTCCTCGTCTTTAATGAATAGATGGTGATTAACAACAGCCAATCCATTCTGTTTCATTTCCCTCGTCATGCATTTAGATGACCGACTAGATTTTTTGAAGCTGTCCCCTTTACAGATGTCATGCGTTTTGCCCATGTTTTCAAGATGTCTTTGGATACCATGCCTGTATGCCAGTAGCGTGGACTTTTTATACATATCTCCCTTCGTGTTTCTCATCTCCAGATTGAATTTTGACAGGGTATCGTCCAGGTCTCCTGCATGAAAATGCCCAAAAGCGGTCGGCACCTTTTTCGCGGTTAAATATTCCCTGAATGTTTTGACAGCGGTAGAAGTACACCTTCCTGTATCATCAGCATCAACACCTTCCAGAAGCACATCAAGTTGTTCACCTTCAATTTTCGGGAATCTATCAACGGATATTTCAGCCGCCATCTTGTTACTACGGAAGCGGGACGGTGCATTCGTTTGGAGACACGTCATAATTCTATTTTTAGAAACACCCAGTCCTTCAACAAAAATAACGCGCTCCACGTCAGTATCGGATTTATCGGTTCAATAATAATTGTTTTTAAATGTAGATCCCAGACAACACTGGCATATTCTAATTTTGGACGGACCAACGCTTTATAAGCTTTTTCCTTTATCTTGGTGGAGGACTTTTTCAGGGTGTTGTTTTAGAGCTCGGTATATCAATCACAATTATCTTGACACGTTTAACCAGGATCAAATATATGTTAAGATTATCCACATATAACAAATAAGCATAGATTATACCTTATAATTGTTCGAACGATAACAAAGATAAAGTATAAGTTATCATTGGTACACGTACACTTAAGCATATTAAAGTGAAAAATAAAAATAAAATACAAAGTGTCTTTATGTCTGTTTGGCACCTGTTGTCATCTGTTTGTTTACATTTGAGTTTCAACTATGGTCTTTGTTGTTGATGTCAACTCCGTCTTCATATTCAGCTTTACAGTTTATATTTGAAAGGTTTTGTTTATGATGTTATTGTTGTTAGGATTAGTAAATAATAATTGAATTATCACACTATATGAGATAACAATACCTAGTTAATTGTATTATAATGTGGTACATAATTATGTACATTTACTTTAAAGTAAAGCATTCTTAATAATTTACTTTTGCTTGTTTTATTACTTATTTAACAAAATAGTTTCCTGTTACGTGGCCACTTACATACATAAACATGTTAATTGTGTTAAACACAAACCATATAAATCTATAACATCTATACTCCGTAGACATTTATAGCTGATCTAGTGTCCTGCTGGAGTATTTATAAACCCGGTTCGTGTGTAGAGGTCAGCGATCAAACCATTTGTAAAGCAGTTTTTTAATCATACATGCTCATATTTCCGTTTATAAATAACGTCATCTTGTCCATAAAATATTCATTATTCATTTGAGGACAAAGTGGTACAGTCATAAATCAGACGCGAAATGTCAAATGTGGTTTTAAGTAATTTGTTGATAATGATTTTTCATAATTATTAAGGTAATTAAATATCCTCAGGTAAATTTTGAATATATGAAAAGGTTACGGACCATAAGGCGTATATATATAGCTGTCACGGACCTGAAAACAGGCTCAGAGATCCTTCATTGCCACCATGGGGAAAGTAACGCTTTGCTGTGCCTTAATGGCCATCTGTTTGACTGTTGTGTCAGGTGAGGCTATATTGTATGCAATATTTAAAAGACTGATTAAGCCAAATTGATAGCTGTTTAATATGCTTATATTCGGGTCATGTGTCAAAAATATATTTTACAAATATAAGATATGATAGAAAATCATAACTTATAGAGTATAGATTGACACAAATAATATTTCGACAAATTATGCTTATCCTTCAGGATTATTATATGAGTTAATTCGAAGTGATGGTGTATAAAAAGAGTATAGAAAAACCTGGTTATTTTCCTGAACCAAATTCTTAACTGTAACACTGCGGTTATACTTTCTATTGTGAAGGTGGTTAAAATAATGAAAACCGATACTCCTTACGAAATATCTAAAACTGAGACAACTGGACACAAAACTGTATATGATAAAACGCAGATATTTTTTTCAGTTAACGAGATTTTAGTATGTAGTTAAACTCTTTAGCAAACAAAAAAGTACTTTCACAGATTATATTGACAAATATAAGCTACATGAAGTTAAACCAAATAATTACAATATAGTATTACAATAATGATTAAATTGACATATATAATTATTTAATTATAAATGTATAACTATGGCGATATGCCATCTGATTTGTTTCTATATTTCTCATTTACAGCTGACTTCTCCTGGAACGGTGGCTGGAACGATGACGGCTGGGGATATGGCAACGGTTACTTCCCAGGTCGATTCAATGGCGGAATGAGTGGCATGCATTCACACGGGATGCCAGGCATGGGCGGATGGTATGGAAATGGTGGCATGTCGGGATGGGGTAGTCCTGGAGGTTACAACAGCTGGGGGTACAATTACCCAATGTCGTACGGAGGCTGGGCACCATGGGGACGATGTGGCGGATGGGGGGGAGGGGACGACAACTGTGGATTTGACGGCTAAGCCAGTCGTCGCAACAATTTCGTAAAAAGGTAATTTGGCACCCAACACAGAGTCAGTGGCTAGTAAAGGACAGTAATTTGTTAGAGTATAGAATCTTCGTCAACAATTATACTTCATTCAAATCCATGCAACACTAATACTACATGCCCCACATAATCCAGTTCCAATTTTTTTTTATTTTTTTTTAGTACGAGTATGATGATGTACATTAAGGTTACCAAAACAGCAGTGCCAGAGTAGATGAGAGCTGCCAACATTTGTTGATATAAGATTATAACTAAACATGTACTTACTGTATAAATTACTATAAATACTATAGCAAAACATCCAACAATAATTTATATCATAATTTATATAATTATGTGAAATCATAATGAGTATTTTAGGAGAATATGCACATAAATGACAGACACCTGTATTTATTACACACATTGTGTATCCTAAAATCGTTTTGATCTTTGCATCGGTTTCATTAATGTTTAAATAAAGGCTTTCATACTTCGTACTACAAGTGAAAATTATCAACAACTAAAATAAAACAGAGTGATAAAAAAGAAATGTATTAATCGTAGCCATTAGACTAGACAGCATCCTAATAACGAAGACAATGTGATTATCAGGCTTCGAACCTTAAAACAACAAAGTCTAATAATCTGTATATTGGAAATTGCTCTTTACTTATTTAACAACCAGTATCAGAGAACGGGTTTTAAAACCTACCTTCATCATGCTTCACTGATTTAATAATGAGTACTTAAAACAACAAGAAAAATAAACTCTTTGCATCACGCTTCACTGACAAAATAAACGACTGCCGTGTAACGAGTGTCAAACAAAAATAAAAGATAAAATAACATACGTATTCTTTTTTCAACATGCTCCATTGACTTAATAAGAAGATGATAGTAAAATATATAAGAAAAAATGTGGATAAACTAGAACATTTCATTACTATTTACTTCTAAACAGTGTCCTCTAATCGATTAAAAGTCATTCAAAAGGACCTGTTAAAAGATTTAAAAACATTTCACCCCTGTGACCTTGAAGTCGAACAATGTCATTATATTGAATACATTTTATAGTCCTTCATCTCAGGATGCAACTTGCAAAACATCACCACCCTCTCCTTTTGTTTATTGAAATTATGTCATTTAAATGTTGAAACATATTTGACTAAATGTGACCTCGAAAGTGGGTATTAACCGAGTGTCCATGTTTGATGAAGATGAAGTTCCAGATGATGAAGTGTTTACAACACTGTCACTATTGGCCACACTAGTAGTCGAGACATTACTGATGGTATGATAAACGCTCACAGTAGACACCACACTACTAGCTGCACATTCTGTCTGCTCCGACTTCACTGTAGAACTTGGTATATCTAGACCACCTGTAGTAACCAAACAATCCACCATCTGCTTCCGTAAACATTGCAACTCTTCCTTTTCAGCTTGACCATCCTTTTACATCTTGTGGAAAAACTCTGCCAAAGTCCTGAATTGATCAGCATCCTCATCAGTAGACAGGGGTTTAGGAAGATTCAACTTGTCCTAAGTCTCTGCCATGTCGATGTATGTTACACTTAATAATAATGAACGTGCATGTGATCTATGACACCACTAAGTGTAAACTGTTTCAATGACACTATGATAGTGTTGTACTATATTACATGTGAAGTAAATGATGTATCAGAATATACTTATCTGACTATGTTTCACATTACAGTAATTAGTGTGACAAAAGTGACATTATTACATATCGTCATATAAGTTGGTGACATTATATATAATACTGGTACACCGATATGTCACCAAAAACGAAATGTAATAAAGGTAAAGGATAAATTTATCCTCATACATTGAAGGTTTTTTCCAGAGACAGAAAAATATGCCAAGTGAATTAAGGTGCATGAGGACACTTTGGGATTGCTATATTGGGTCGAAAAGGAAAGTATAGAATTTAGAACAAAATATATGAACTTTTGAAAGTAAAACATAATATAATTATAGATGTGTTCATGTTCTAAATATCCTACTTTATATAGCGGAATCTGGTATTTTGAGGTGCAATTTTACATACCGTAGTTGTTGTGAGGCACAAAATGCATACCAGTAAAACTGAGGAAAATTCAGTTGGGTAATATACCTCTGAATGTGCTGTTATATGTAAGGTATGTCGTGCCATGGGCGTACATAAGATGGCATAGTTTCAATCCAACTCCTTGCCACATTTGCCGCAATCACCCATATTGATATATAACAACCAAAAAATTACCTTTCACAGCACTTTACTTTCGTTTTAGCAGCCATCTTTGAACTACTTATAGTCATACGCCATCGACTGGTTCCGCAAATAAAACCAAAACTACCACCTGTACGATTGAGACTAACTTTTTTATTCTAAATATTACTTTTTTAACAAATTTTGCTGCAAAAACATACTTTCCAAAGTTTCTTGAAAAAAAAAATAACGGAATTATTTGGCGAATTAATATCCGGTTTAGTGTTGCAGGTCACATGCTGACAGCCAAGATGAACATTAGTTCCTTGCAAATGAGATCGGCATTGTCGATTACTCTGTTTTATAGACAATTGGTATGTATATGTGTTATGAGTTATTGTGCATTAGTGGGCTTTTACAATGAATAGCGGATTTTTGGTATTTAAAGAGAACATTTTCGACGTCTGTGTTGTCAGTCGGTCAGCCATGTTTACAAAATGACGTATATTTTCTGCTATAAAATTACATGTTATGTTGTATGTTTTTTTATTTTATGCAGTTTTTTAGTAAATAAAGTGCTTTATTATGTTACCAAATCATTCTGTTGTTAATTTTGGGCTTGTGGAAAGAAACGTTTTTGCCAAACATAACGGTAAATTGTACGGAAGCCTACAGATAGTCTCACAGGTCTCGCATGCACTCCATGAGCAATGGCTCATAATGACATTTATTGTGAGTTATGCTCATTTCCACTTTTTAATGTGGAAATGCGGATATTTGTTACCATGTGGCATATAATTGCAGATATATAAATCAATACATCCTGTTGTTTGAATATTACGACATGTCTATAGAAACATGTTATAACAAAATGTGTATGCTATTGTCAGATTTGTAGGCAGGCAAATTACCCATTTCTGGATCATTGATATTTAAATAAGGTATTTTAGAGACATTGCTTTATTTATTTCTCTTAACAGAAAAAAAGATATACTCGGATACATTGAAAGTGGTCGTTTACAGGAGATGAATAGATGAATACTTTGGAATGTTGTTGAAAGAGTTATATTATATTTAATGGATCCAGAAGTTGGTGATGTACCTTGTACAATACACCATGTCATAGGAAAAAATAGGCAAATTATTGCGAAAGTGTGTTTAAAATTATGCATGCAAACAAACTAGCATTTATAGGTATCCATAGTTTTGAAAATAGTCCCAAATATGGCCGACTTTCCTGAAGAAATAGCATGTAAGTACATGTTATGTGTTTTGTTATATCAAGTCATGTAGTCTCAAATTGGACTAAGTAAGAGTGGCACAACAAGAAGTTGTATTTAAACTTCATATTATTGTTAAATGGTGTACAGTAGTGAAAAATTGTGGTGGAACAAAATTGATTGGTTTTGGTTCCAAGACTCTTCAATGATATGTTATGTGAACATTTACCCTAAAAACTAATATGCAGTGATGAAACACCATATCCTCACCTTCATTTTGATATATAATAATCTATATTTTTCTTTTTTTCCCTTTCTTTATCATTTTTTTAAACTTAGGGAGCAAAAAGTGTCCTGATGCACCTTAACTGACTATATTCCGTCTTTGCGTATTGCAGAGTTATCTTTTCTTGTGAGCAGGTATTGATTGTTACGTCATTGGTTTGTGTG
>JAUMHH010163167.1:0-17284 GCA_032359455.1 Chlamys rubida | reverse complement strand
GGAACGCAAACGCAACGGAAACGCAACGGAAACGCAACGCACTTTTGGTAAAGAAAAACGGTCCAGGGTCTGTATCTACATTATAATGCATGGCATTTATGGCGATGAAGTAACTGGATCCCTTAAATAAATAGACGGGAAAATAACTAATTTTATAACAATAATGGTAAAGCTGTTGGAATATGTGAACATCTATGCGTCGTCCCAACTTCATGGAACCTGGAATAAATACTCGTATGCTTGAGCCTGGTGTATGTGACATATAAACCTGTGCCAGATAAATATCATAATAAAGCTTGTTTAAACATAAAGATGACTGTGTTTTCAATAAAGTCATGTTAGGTTATAGAAGCTGTCTTTTATCTATTTTGAAAACAGAACACCAACTTACCGTGCTGGGGAGATAACCAAATTAGTTCTCAAAATAACACATTGACTTAAGTAAATAAACTTCATAAACAGGCAGTGAATACCCCAGGTTTATCATTTAAAAGGTACTAGCGAGGGACGATAAAGGTCCGCAAAGCCTCTCACAGGAATAAATCATTTGAAACAGAATTAAAATTAATCAGAAATATTAGCTGAAAAACAACAATAATATATATGTAAATACTGTAATGAACTCTACGGGTCGAGCACTACCATAAATACTGGCAACTTATTTTGCATAAAGTTGTAAATAAGTCAGTGCTATTGATAAGGTATACCTGCAGTAATCGTCCCGGCCGTCATTGTTGGCGTCACGCATGTACCACGTGTCCCTGAGGCCAGCGTCGAATCCCATTCTGGACACGTACCGGTGGTCCTGTCCAACGCTCCCAGCCAAGGCACACGCCAGAAACTGTTTCTTTCTTTTTCCTATGACTCTGATCAATTGATAAGAAATGTACTCATTGTAATAGCTTTATAAATTGAACATAAATTTACAAATTATTTTTATTATGACAATGCAGGATAAAACTACCACAGAACTTATTATGTGTACAATTTTTTTTACAATTGTAGCAACATGCGAATTTCTTTTCGAAGTATTGAAAAATATATTTTTAAAAAAAAATTACATAAAAAAGGGAGGAGTCTCGGAAGGGGTTAATGAAAATCTTTTACAAGTAACAACTCCTAAAGAACACGATATAAAGTGTTTTGCATAATACTTTAAGTTTCCGATTCGCCTCTTGGTACCCTACAGGTAAATACAAGTATATGTATGTTGGTATGAAAATCAAAATTAATCATAAAAAAGACTAAGAGTTAATGAGTGTTTTAGTTTACTTTCTGGAAACTACTGTCGCCGTTTAGGATGTACATACAAAGCATTTCCCGAGTAAGACATTGTAATCAGTAACATGTAAGGGGTACCTGCAGTAGTCATTCGCGGCTCCTGTACCCTGGACATCAGCCCAGCCCCGGAACAACTTGCTGTTACCCTGTTCTATGACGTCATATCGACGCGGAGGAATTGGTTCAGATGTCAAACGAGGCGGCTTGTCGTCAATCTCATCGTCGTCGTCCCTCAAAATTGGAATCACGTTGTCATCTTTGGAATTTTTGTGGAGGTATTTCCAGGTGCCGTAAGCTACAACAGTAAATATATAATGGAGGATGTGTTGTGATAAGAGCTATTCGTTTGCTGTCTTGGGCGGACTGATCTAAGTGTAAAACGCAAGACACCAGGTCGAAGTCCAAGACAAGAACCGACATTTGAAATGTAGAATTAAACTATTCGAAGTTTGCAAATACTGCAAATGACAAGGAACAGACGGAGACATTCCTTGACGTTTGGAGAAGATAGTACTCAAATAGACAGTACGGAATATAACAGCATACCCACAAGAACATGGGCGAGCTGACCTTGACAAAGACGATATAAAGAAGGCGTTATTGAATCCGAAAAGGACAAATTGCCTGGTCCAGAATCCTAAATGTACGATATGCATATCAACAACACCAACCTAATATTTTTCCAACTGATCACTCACGACGAGGACAGTATTAGAGGACTTAGAAAATACACAAAAAGAAACCAACAACAAGACTCTAATACTATGGTCTAAAGCATTAATGCAGGAGGCAAGCTGTGTAAGTAACAGAAAAGAATAGAATTGAGGATCAGATAGTTATCTTTATTTCTTACTGTACAAAATAGGTGAGAATCCTGTTCATTTGAACAGTAGTTGAAATTTCCTTTTCGTTCTCCTATCAGAAAGTAATTCCAATCCTGTTTCCTAATATATAGAGATTAATTTCTGTGAAGGAAATCCATCAGTATTTCAGCTGCCTCGCGTTGAAACCGCACTAACTTTTTAGACTGGATCACATATGCAAGTTGATAAAGAGTTTGAGCAAGTTCTTTGGAAGCCATTAAAATCTCATAGATTGTGTGATATGAAGGTCAATGATCTTGATAATGTTTATGAAAGTTCCATTTGTTTCTTTGTCTCGTTTTGAGGACGTGACATTACTTGAATTTACATGACAGGAGTCGCCGATAAAACAGGCGACGCTTATCTTTCTGGAACACCTGGCCTTAATCGCTTCGTTCTTTTTCATGGGTCTCAATGTAAATTTTTCTTTTGTTTATATTTTCCATATTTTGCCCTAGATATATAATATATAGGGTTTCAGAAAAAAAGGATCCGATAATTAAACCTTGTAGAATTCCATCACATTCCGATATAATAAGCGGTTATAACAGTTTTGTCAAGCTCTTAAGCATTGTTACAGAAAACAAAAAAGTACATGTTTCTTGTAGATCTAGACAAACATCGGGACACATTGACGCATCGTTGAGTGGCCAGGCAAATAAAACTTGATTGATACTGATAACATATAGAGATTTCAAGTTTTGTTTGTAAGTTAGAAAATATCGGGAAAAGGCGAGGGTTCCAAAAGGACAGACGTCACATCAGGAATTCTAACAAGGAATACACGTAAAAGATATGTTAACGACAGTGAAATGTAATGCATACCTTTTCGAGTAAGTAACCAAGGTTTCTAATAGTATCAAAACCAATGGACCAGAAAACACTACAATAGGATCTTTACAACATTGGAGTGACACATGGCCTCCCAAATGTCCTCCCTGTCATTGTTAACATACGCACATATAGCAAAACTAACACCAGATAATAAGACAACGTCAAACAGTTAAGGACATAAAACTCCGACGTCAACAAATACTGAAAAAGACACTGGAGTTACCATTGACAACCATCTCGAAATTCGAGCAATTTATATTTGAGAAAAATAGGAAAGCAAACGCCTTGGCCACAGTGATCAGAAGACCATTAAGTCCATCACCTAGACGAGGAAACATTCCCCCCATTGTACGAGGCACCGTACGAACACATTGATAATTCTCGTGTTCAGTAAGATGTCGATATAAACGTAAAATAATAATAAAAAAAATGGGGGTACACAAAACAGTACCTCATATCTGCCTCCATCAAAGGGCGGAGATACTGTGAAATATTCAAAAAAGGTGAAGTTACAAGAGTTGGGGTATAGAAGACACCGTGTTGAAATGATTGGAAATTCTAGATAATAGGGGATTATATTATAGCTAGACACTTAAGTTTATTCAGATATTGAACAAAGTCACAGATTGAAAAGAAAACATAAGAGCACACTTTAAAAACATACATGCAATAGATTTTAACAGCTGAAAGAAAGGAATAGTTTACAGTGCTATTGACAAATATTGGGAAAATTAAGACTTATCTGGTTTTGAAGCATCATTTGGAAGCAGAGTTAAATTTCGGTGTTAGACAATTGCATACGCCCAGTGAAGTGGGCATGCAATGTAGTGTAAATAAACTCTCAGCCAATATAAGTTAGACTCCATAGTTAACTCGGCCGATTCCTCTGCTGGATAACCGAATTACTCGGTAGTGAAGCGGACGTAAAACCAATCAATCAATCAATAACTCGGCCTAGCGGCGACTTGGACGTTATTACAGTACCAGTACGCTCTCAACAGACGTGTCAGCAGTATATGTTTATATTACTTCTTAGTGGTGCCAAAACAACACTCTCCTTATCAATGGTGGTCTAATAGATGCAGTAGACCATGTAATAGCAATACAACAAATATAGTCTATTGTTAATATCTGTAGCATAGATATCGTCTAATTTTAGACTATTTTGTAGCATGTTCCTTCGTGGCTTATTAACGATCTATGTTAGAGTTTGTTACTAGCGGTCTCTCTGATTCTATATCACTTACGTCTCTGTATACATGTACTAAATCGTAAAGTCAATGACACGACTGTCTGCTTTTCTTTGTGTATTTGATAGCATTGTTGTATTTTTGTGTATTCAAAACCGTAGCTTTCTATTTGTGAATAAAAGTTTTGTATTCAATATCACTGCCATTTAGCTTTGTATTAAATAACAATGTCATTCTTTATGTATTCAATATATAATTACCATCAGTTTGTGTATTCAATAAATGCTATCTGTTTATGTATTCAATAACTGCCATCTCTTTTTGTATTCAATAACTGTCATCAGTTTATGTATTCAATAACTGCCATCAGTTTGTGTATTCAATAACTGCCATCTCTTTTTGTATTCAATAACTGTCATCAGTTTATGTATTCAATAACTGCCATCTCTTTGTGTATTCAATAACTGCCATCAGTTCGTGTATTCAATAACTGCCATCAGTTCGTGTATTCAATAACTGCCACCTGTTTGTGTATTCAATAACTGCCACCTGTTTGTGTATTCAATAACTGCCATCAGTTCGTGTATTCAATAACTGCCACCTGTTCGTGTATTCAATAACTGCCATCAGTTTTGTACATTCAATAACTGCCACATGTTTGTGTATTCAATAACTGTCATCAGTTTGTGTATTCAATAACTGCCATCAGTTTGTACATTCAATAACTGCCACATGTTTGTGTATTCAATAATTGTCATCAGTTTGTGTATTCAATAACTGTCATCAGTTTGTGTATTCAATAACTGTCATCAGTTTGTGTATTCAATAACTGCCATCAGTTTGTGTATTCAATAACTACCACCTATTTTTGTAATCAATAACTGTCGTCAGTTTGTGTGTTCAAAAAGCACACATTGGAGTTGCTAGTTTGTTCCTTAGGATATCATAGTGCTTTCTTTGCGGTTCGGTGAACTACTTATTTTCTGTAGTAGATGAAATAAATATCAAAGACTATTATACGTAAATCATGTTATCAAATATGCCTTTTACCATATAAGCACTTATTTCATTTTAATTCAAATATATAATGAAAAGTTATGGCTTTGTTATTAACCGTTATTACCTGTCATTAACACAGAACAGAACGGTCACATGGTGCAAAAACGTAATAAACCGGGGAAATCTGTGATGGAAAATTGGGAGTGGAAATTGTATAAATAAGATATGGGAGCAGGCCTGTACTGTTTTGTGTATCGTCGAGCCCTCGAGCCAGACATAGAGAAACATATGGTTGATTCAGAGTAAAAAGGAACACGATTGTAATAAAGATAAAGTTATATGTGTGGACTTTACGAGTCAAGCCAGTCGGTCTATTGTGGCCTGCCAGGCGGGGCCCTGTAACCGCGGTCAGGTGGTCCTGCTCCACTCTTATCTTAGTGCGCGTGCATTACGCGCGTGATAACCAGACATAGCAAGGTGTTGTACATCAAGGGGATGTATAGGAAGGTGATATACAGATTTCTGTAACTGTATACATTTCTCCTTAATTATTGTTGATCAGAATCAAAAGAAATGATGGAATTGTTTCTGAAGTATCATATAACACTTGAATTTCGGACGTTAAATCACTTTCTTAACCTCGAGAATTTATTTTTTATACTATTTTATGCTTATAAAATCTAACTTTAGGTCACTTTATAAGCATTTGACATTGTATTGCTTTATAAATATCTCACATCGCATTACATGTACTCTATAAATATCGATCATTGCATTTCTTGATAAACATCTAACATTTTATAACATTGTATAACATTGTATACCATTGTTTTCATAAATAAACATCTAACATTGTATAACATTGTATACCATTGTTTTCATAAATAAACATCTAACATTGTATAACATTTCTTTTTTATAAACATCTAACATTATGTTACTTCAGAAACATCTAACATTGTATAACTTTATAAATATCTAACATTGTATTGTTTTATAAACATTTTAAATTGTATTAATTTATAAACATCAATCATTGTATTACTTCATAAATACCTAACATTGAATTATTTCATAAACGTCTAACATTGTATTACATGTATTTTATAAACATCTTACATTGTATTACTTCATAAACATCTAACATTGTATTACTTCATAAATATCTAACATTGTATAACTTCATAAATATCTAACATTGTATAACTTCATAAACATCTAACATTGTATTACTTCATAAACATCTAACATTGTATAACTTCATAAACATCTAACATTGTATAACTTCATAAACATCTAACATTGTATAACTTCATAAACATCTAACATTACTTTGTGTCACTTTTTAGTACATTTTCACCAGATTATATGTATGGATTGTACGTTTAAATATAGTTGATAGCGAGAGGGGGGCGAGAGATGGAGCATCTGGTCCCTAAATACCCTGGCTACATATAGAACAATATTCCACATACTCGTGAAATACATTAAAATAACCATCCTATACTCCTGAAATATAAGTGTGATTCGTCAAGAAACCAAGAATGTCCTCTTTAGAATCTCTGACATGTTATGTCTTTATAAACCTCTGTCAGTTTCACTTTGTAAATACCTGATATTGAATTGGTAATTCACTGAAACGAAATATCGTACATTACAAGTTCAGAACTTTTGTTCTACATAATTAACATATATGATACGGACTAGGGTGTTTGTATATTTGTATTTTGTACACGTGATCATATACCTGATCGTTTGATGCAGTCTTTCCGTGGAAGGCTCTCACACCGCAGTCCCCACGGCCACGCCGAATCTTGTGGTATCTTCTTTTTTATAAACATCCGGCGCCACAGTTTCCAAGTGGAAGTACAGAATTCCTGACATGGCACCACACGTGGAGTCCTGATACTCGGAAGTAAGTAGTCCACACTGGCACCACAGGGCGGATAAAACACAACACAGAAAAACGCGTCGAACGATTCACGTTTGGAATTTCTTAATTTCGCAGTCACATTAAAAACGTTACTTTGGTTTTTAAATGTGTTTCCCTCCTTATCAAAATGAAAATAAAATTGTTGACATGGATGACCTTTGGCGATACGGACACACGATGAACGACCATCCACATGAACGGCTAATAGTGAGATAGCCACAGATAAAATTACCAATAGTTCCATTATGAGTTGTGTCAGTGCAATACGGGTTAATACTGCCGTTGAGTTGGCCAGGAGTCGTGCCTGGCCCGTCGAGTTGGCCAGCAGTCGTGTCTGGCCTCTGTAGTGTACATGTATAATGTGGGCGGGTTAGCACACAAATCAAACCCTAGCTCAACGAACGATACCGGCAATCACAATATTTTCCACATTAAGTCGGGTCAAAGGTCAGTATTGAGGAGGGAGACTGTCCGACAGGCCCTATTGAGTACCTGACATGTGACGGCCGATGACCACAGGTACACGCCCTGTTACCAGCTGCAGTAACACACACCCGTCACTGGGCACATGTGACGTCCAGCAATCCAATACCGCCAACTTACAAAGAAGTAAAGCATGGTGGGTTTTTTCATAAACAAAGGCAGTGCTCCTGTTTAACGAAGCCAGTCTTTTAATTGTCAATAATAGTTAACGGATGATATACATGAAGTAGAACGTGGATTCCAAACTTTACTACTGAATAGCAACTCCTTGATGACTATAAGGCAATTTACATATTATTATCTGCTCGCTTGAAAAAATTCAAAAAATACAAAGAAAAAGACAGACATTCAATTTTGTTCCAATAATTCTCCCACTGCGTCAAGTTGACCACGCCTGTAGGTCGGGAGGTAGGCTGCTAACGAGCGCGGTCACTTAGATCCCGTTACCATGGTTACAAGCTGACAAGGGTCGCGCAAAGTGCAAGGAATTTGGGCGGCGTAGTGACTGGGACGATGAATCAAGTGTCACAGCATTGTAATCAGAAATAACATGTTTAATCAGAAAAATATGTGAAATTAATAGGCGAATAATGGAATATTCAAATACCCAGTGGTGGTGCCTGTAGCCCTTTAGGAGTCACTGATAAAGCATAATTTATAGTCGTGCTATCTTGAAGTACCAGACTTGCAAAACCTCAACCAAAGACGCATACTGCTTGAGAAGGGCGTAATGGGAATAATGATAAAATCAAACCAGCATTCCCCCTTATTTGGTGTCTTTTATAAATGTGCAAAATTAATGTGATGAATGGACAGTTTCATGATATTGACAACTGAACAATCATATTTAGGTAACTTTCTGTTGCTTTCCCTGCCGTCCCTTTGAAACGGCCTTTTCTTATTAGAAAATAAAAATGTTTAAAATTATTATGGGTTTTGTTTGTTTGTTTAAATTATGACGTCATTGCACCAGCCAGGGACTGTATCATTATGAGGCGATGTAGGGGCCATGTGTGTCAATGTAGCGCGTGAACTTGAATACGTGGACACTTGACGTGTCATAACGTTGGTTTGTAAACAACAGGCCTTCTGCCGTCAAAACAAATCTGTATGTGGCCTGCGAAATGCAGCAGGTCGTACGGTTGTATATTATTTAGTCCGGACCAAAGAGATTAAAATAATTCAGTGGATCCCAGTTTAGTGATTTCCCACTGTACATGTCATACGTACATGTCAAACACAAAATTCCGACAGTTCAAATACCCAAATCCATTTTATTCAAACACAGTTCTGAGGGCTATTACATCCAAACTAGGGGGGTCAAACTCACAATTCCTGGGGTCAAACACACACCTGCGGGCTCTAACATGCAGACAAAGCAAATTCGTACTTAAATGTATACATGTCAATATTTCAATCCGAAATGAGTCGAAATGACTTTATTCATGAGTTTGAATGTACTTAAAAGGTGCGAGACATGGAACCGTGTGTATGTGTTATGTGCATTATTGTTTTGTTTCACAAAATAAAATTGTCATTTTATATAACGGTGGTAATATAAAACTATTCCGAATGTTAAAGTTTATTTATAATTCAGTCTGAAATTATTTCGTCATAACAAAACAAGAGAACTGTATGACGAGCCAGCTTATACTGCTCAGTAGAAATCCATAACTCAGTTTGTTGCTTGTGTTAGAGTTAATCAAATTAAACTTTTATGTCTTTACAAATGGTATCGAGCAGAATTGAGATGAGCGCAGGTATTGTATATTGGTAAGTATTGAACGTGACGAACTTCAACATTAAGACGTTTCATATTTGTTTTTAAAACAACTGAGAATTTGGTAGTATTTTGGTGTTAGCACAAATGTAACTCCGCCGTAGGCCTGTTGTCATTGGCCTGTACACTTGGGCTGACTCGCGTATCGCGTAAAAGTTTCAACTGGTTGAACCAGGACCGAGGCTGAACTCTGGAATTTCGGCACATGCATTTAACGTTCCTGCATTTAACACAGGATTGATTCACACATATAGTTTAGGACATAATGTAAAATTTACTTCACAGGTGCAAGAAGTATATTTAATTCTTGATTAAGTGTTATTTACTTTTGTCACAAAGTTCCGCAATTGTACATTTTGAGCTCTGCCCATCATTTGTCTACTTCCGGTCCATAGTGCGTTCGTTTATCGCGGACTGTTCTGTGCACCTGGTCAGCAACACATGCGATACTTGAAAGCAGCACATTTCCCCCCGTTTACAATTTGATTTACGTTGCCTCGCTACGTGTCTGCCGTCGTTATCAAAGACGGTACATCACTTGCATATCAATTCAATATATGTACAGTGAATTAATTGAGCTTTTGGTACTGTCGTGTTGTTTTCGATAACAGACATGATTTTAGGTCACCTGTGATGTCTCAATTATGCATGTTTGTGACGTTATTTTCTTAATAAACATTTGCATCTTACCATCAGAGATAATGATCACTGCTTAAGTTATTGTTAATGTCGTCAGTATTTTAAATTCTTCCGTTTCTACTAGTGTGCAGTAGCAGTTCTCACGGACCATGACAACGCTATAAACAAACGATCACTTCAGAGCTGTCTGTATTTACTTGGGCCTACAGTCATAACGTATTGTCGGATATCAAATCACAACACAACAGTACATATAACAAAGGTTTATTTCTCCGAGTGTCCAATCCCCTTGACCACATGACTGGACCTACTATAACCACTTAACTAAGTACAAATGACCGTCCGGACACTTGAGTCTGACGGTTTACTGTAGTGTAAGTAATATAGCTGTTTATATACTATACATCACAAACACACACACCGTGAGAATGCCAAGTACTTCAGACAATTGGTCAGTAAAATTACTAACTTAAACATCCGGGGTCGCGTACTAAAATTCTCCTAAATTTCGTGGGATAGTTATTTTTGCGTTGGACGATCGCAAATTCTAATGTGTCGCGAATATTTATTCACACTACGGATAAAGTTACATACATATGAGTTGCTGCTTTCGATAATTTAACTCGTGGTTGATGAAATCCACTTACCGCAATATATCTAAATCGAATATTACTGTATCATAATGTTCTAAAATGAGTGTGATACACTAAAACGTTACCGGCTTTCTCTTGGTTACCTTCTCACTTTAGAACATTGCTGGTTACCGACACTCTCTAAACAATGCTCTTTACCCTAACAGACGACTAATATTGACCCCTGTAGGATTCAGGGTTTCTATCCGTGTCCTCAATTTGGTGTCGCCGAGGAAACCACACCTGATCGGCAGTCCCATTGCAACACTGGGACCTCCCTTCGGACCCTCTCTTCATTTTTGGCAGTATCTTCCTATATTGTTGTCATAATACTGTGACCAGGTGTATGTGGTACCATATGTATTACCGTGTCCACGTTATAATAATAGTCGAATGGCTCTTTAAATTGACCACAGTCTGGCTCCCGTCATCTTCGGACATTTAGTTCTCATGTGACCTAATTTAAGCTGTCGTGAAAATGCAAAACCTAAACAAACAAAAATATCATTTGCAAGGTACATAAGTATGTCTATCAAAAACCGGCTGTCTCCATGCATCTATATTGTATACCCCAGGTCGTAATTGGGGTTGGAGTGCCCCATCCTAATGACCACGAGTAAGAGTATATAATCGGTCAGTCATTAGGACAACACGTGTAGAACAGACGTATTGTTTATTCGCCGCTGCCAGCACTTGTCTAGAACATTTATCATATGACCGTCTCGTTGTTTATTTTGGCGGGGCCATCCTAAACATCTGGTACACTTTCGAGGGCAGCGATCAAAATCTCTTCACACTTCATATATTAAAGGCATCAACTTTCTACAATTACCATTGTTTTTTTCCACTCATCAAAGGGTAGTGGTCGTATAAAAAGTTGTTCTGAAATTCCTACACGTAGTGTTCTTCAAAACTTTATTCTGAGATTCTGAGTAATCACGTGACTACATGTAAACATTGCTGATGGGGAAGACAATGTTTGTGAAGAGTAAGGAGCCCCAATACCAGGGCAGTGATATCTAAACACCATCACTCACGCAGTGGCTCCGGGTTGTATTTCTATTTGTTCGTTTGCTCTCGTGTGCGATATCAAAAGCACGCGCATGTAAACTCATATGCACGCCTGCGCATTACGTCAGCACGACTGGGGAACGGCGCCATAACTTCGTTACATTTGAGTACCGGTGATCTGTGTACATGTACTCATGGTGCAGTTAAGTTATTGGTAATAAATACACAGACAGGGAAACACTGCATGATACATGGATTCTGACGTATATTGGATACGCGATGAAGAAGCCACTTCCGGTTTGCCAATAATATTTATTCCCTTTACTTTTTTATCTATTTGCCCTTTTAACCATTTTCAAACAACTTGTCCATGTCGTTTTGCAACTAAAACTCGACCTTTTGACATGACAGAAGATATTTCACTGTGTGTAGACATTACAAATCATTTTAATTCACAAGAGACTTGTGTTCTTAAAGATGTTCGACGTAAAATATTGAATTACTTTACTACAGGAAGAATTGTCAATAGAAAAAAACTGAAGTTTATATCGTTTAACACCTGTTGTGAAATAAAAACTTGGTATTTGTTTTATTGAACTTGAAGAATCCGAATGCTGTTGGCACAGTTTAGCTAAGGAATTCTTTGAGTACCGAGAACGGTGGTTTGAGCAGAGAACAGATAATATCAAGTTGGTGTACAGAGTAAAACAAAGCTTTTTGATGAGTTTCATCGTTCCTTTCTTTTGCTGTTTTTTTAATTGAGATGTCAGTTTTGTAATACTGTAAAGTAGAACTTTGTTTCAAAGAAGCATTTTATCTGCTGGAACTGAAAATGGTGTCCAGATTAGATATTGATTTAACCAATTTCCAATACAAAAGACAATATATAGAATTCAAATGATTTTAATTCCATGAATAACGAGATATACATATACATATATTAATATTATAATGACCAGTATAATACTCTGTCATCCATACGTAAACTATTTACCGGACATTGTACATTCATTGAAAGTGCACAATCATGTCAATATGATAAGCAAATACCTGTACATGTATGTATGGTATTGTAAGTGTATTACTACCGAGCTAATGCTTCAGTTACACATGATGAACTATCAGAGTATCAGTCAACTTTATACAAGCCACAATTGCGTATATTTGCATCAACAAATTGTTAAGAGAAGTTCACTTTTTTTCACGTATAAGTTTTATCAAATCTAGACACAGTGTATATCAAATAGCATTGCGTTCTCTACAGCAAGTGTAGCGTTGTGCATGGCAAGGCAATTCCACATGTATTCAATGTGGTAAACATTTTATAAGATGTATATTTACAAGTTATCTTACAAAGTTTATGAAACATCATATATAGTTAAAACGAAGTTGATACACTTTATAATATATTGACTGACATTGTAGATATCTAATATAAAGTTGTTTTGAATATATAAGATATTTCATAAAGCTGAATACTGTAAATACATATTTCAGAGGTATTCTAATTTTAGCGATTTCCGCGCTATAATCATCGTGCAAATTTATGACAGCGCTAATTGAAATTTCAGTAAACATTTTTTTATAGAATATCTGGTGAGTGCGCCAATTTTTCAATACGCTTATGTTAATACGCTAAAAATTTTGTCCGCTGAAATAAGTAATTTTACGGTATATCATAAAACTTGTCTTTATGAGAACATGTTTTATGAAAGAATTTCTTTCAGAAATTGAAAAGTACATAAAATATCTTGAATAAAATGCATCAACATGATTCTGGGATATTTATGCTCACTGGTTTTTCCCTACATTTAAAATAGGAAACGCTTTTTGGGCGTCATATTTAAGCTAGCTTGTTTGTATATACATATGTATTACATATCTCATAGACAATATTTGATAATTAAAGCTTGGTAATAAATAGGCAGGAGAAAGACTTTAGAGGGTAGTTTTTCGAGATTTATCAACGAATATGAAAATTCGAAAGCCCTCGGATTTCACCATGTCGAGTATTTAGTTTTATTCATTTTCCATTAGCGATCCCGTTCCATCCATCCATTCATCCATCATCCATCATCCATCCATCCATGGCCATCCATCCATTAAATATCCTGTTTCTTTTCCCTTTCATTTCCCGTTAACCATCCTGTTCCATTTGTACTGGTCTGTCTTCCCCTGTGACAGTCCTGTTCTGTTCCTTCCGTTCGTTATGTCGCACATCCGCCCACTGTCCGTACTATATCTTGTGGCGTTTCGACACATTGACATGAACGTGTTCCATTCCTCCACAGATTCGTCACTGGACGGCGTGGGTATGCGCTTCCGTCTGTCCTGTTCACGCTTGTCAAACGACCCTGCATTCCAGACGCCATTCTAACGATCCCCACCTTTGTCCTCATTTTGACCTGGCCAACATTTCTCCGGTTACCAATATTAGTCACTGGCCTTTGAATACCGACGTCTGAAAAAGAAAAATCATTAGCGAATTATTCAACTGGAATTATTTGTTTAAATTAAAGCATATCATTCTGTAAAAATATTTAGCTGCTGGAATTCATTAGCGTAATGAAGATATAGTTTTAGTTATATAGGTTATAGGGAGAACCATAGGCTCATATCACCTGTTTAGATATCTTAATTTCCTATCCAGACAGGTAATATAAGCACATAGTAGCATAGTCGCTATTAAATCCAAGAAAAAATAAATTATTGATAACTGTTTAATGGTATTGGAGGCAGTTAAAGCATTGACCTTGGTCACTGTGTTAATATGACAAAAGGCCCCGGGGAACCTTCATGCACACGTATACCTCAATATCCTGGTACCAAGTTTGATGGCAATCATTCTGGAGAAGTCGAACATATTTCAGCCAAGCATTATTCAATGTGCTACTCACATTATTAGCACGAAATCCACAATACTTTGTCGGGATATGATATACAATATCTGTACATTAGCTTCAGTGGTTCTTCATCTCAAAACCAAAGGGTCCCGTTTTTGATACGTATCTGTAGGGGAATGGCAACAACTGGTTCACCCGTTGTCAGTATAATGTGACCGGGCTGAATGCTGTGCTGGGTGCCTTCGGCATGGTGTTTCAGTGACATAGCACTATAAAGTCGGCATAAGATCCGCGCTATTACAAGGAGGCAAGTACTTTAACAAACCATGTCTCCAGCATGCATACACACTTGCACAAATGGAGGCACGTCCTTAAATAACATTTAATAGGATGTTAAGCAAAATAAAACCAAACCAAACCATAGTCCCAAGCCATGTTCGGTCAGAAATCCCACATGATATACTGCTGGTCAGTTCAGTCCTATTCCTTTATTTTCCTCATCTGTCTTTCTTTTTTTCTGTCTTATGTCATATGTAATGAAATTTATATAACTTATAATTCATAGTTGATCATTCTTCTTTTTCCTTTTCAACCTATTAAAAACAATCTCTTTAAATACACAAGAGCAATGAAGCAAATATTCTGATTTTAATATTTAATATTTCCTTTCATTACACATCACACACCAAAGACAACTAATATAAGGGTAGGTAGTGTTGCTGGAAAACATTTGTTATGCCTTAAGTTAAAGGGTACCACTGCATCCGAGTTGTAATCACAAAGGAGAGTTCCACTCTGATTTGTTTATTTGGAGTAGTCTCCCTTGTTTATAGATAAAGCAACCAACAGGAGTTTTACTGGTCTAGAGTAACTTCCTCTGTCAATATTTTCATAGATTTGTTGGCTTTGCAATGACATTCTATTCGTTGATAGTTGTACACATGGAAAAGTTAAATAATTAATGAACAAATATCGCAGATTATACAGCAGTTGACTGAATATTTTGTTACGTACTTTGTGTGTATTGTGTGTTTCAGTTTGTACGGGTCCTCTAGATTCCGGACCCTGCTATGCAAACATGAGACGTTTTGACCATGCTGCGCAAGTCTGTGCTCCGTTTACGTATGGAGGATGCGCAGGCAACGCAAACAATCACGAGAGTTGGATAGAATGCATGCAAACGTGCGTTTCCCGGGGGCCAATAGGGCCGAGGTACTAATAACACTGAACTTAATCGGAAACCAGAAAGGATAGTATTTCACACGGATTCAAAACAATTCATCAAATAAATATTCATATTTAAACTATTTTCACATGTCCTTAAATAGTATACAATGTAAATTATTTTGGTCTTTTCTGAAATAAAATAATTCCTGAAACGTTCTGTTTGATACAACCGCAGGTTTCAAAATCCGGAAGGGTTATTATACAGCCCAGCCGGTTTTGGCAGACTATATACCATTACATTATAATGTATTCTTGGTATATTTTCGAATACATTCTAAAACACCCAACATAATAAAGGAAACTTTATCTTAATAGACTGCTGTAGAATATTGACAAATTTATTTATGATATTCAATGGCTTCAAAAATTGCCTACGAATCAAGAAATTTACCCTTGAAAACAATACGGAGTCGAATAAAATATCCCTGTCCCACTGCAGGCAAAACAAATGACACTACCCCACCCACCCCAGTCAAGGGTTCGAATCCCGGTCTAACCCCACTGAATGTTATATTTTTAATTATATCTTTATTACAAGTGTATTTTTCATTTAAGTCACACAAGGTATAGTTTTCTTTTCAGAAATGATTTATAAAAGCACGGAATTAGATTATCTAAGTCCGTGATAAAAGCTATAGTCCTGCCGACGTTACAGTTTCTGGCAGTGCAGTGGTACAAGGATAAGTAATACTCGCCAATGTTATCACCCTTCACCGATTCACTAGGAAGTTCTTCGAACCCTTCACTCCGTTCGATTTGAATCATATTGCCTTTAATATATCACTCATCGAATATATACTGTAGTTATAAACCACCTAAACGAGTACTTACCTTTGTTGATCGTCTCAGCACTGATGTTGTCTTCCAGTTGACATTTACTTGAAGCTCAGGGAAACTCCGACTAGACACGTATAAAAACCGGAACTGTTCCAGTACAGTCTGATCCAGAGACGTATAGCTTTACATGTCTCTGTCTGACCACAAGACGCGCATCCCTATTGTAACAGACGACCACCATTGGACTGGAGACCCAATGTTATCGGACATGTTGGATGGGTATTGGCGGGATACAAGTCTTGTGAAACCGTACGGAAACAGTAAGGGTTCCTAGAGTTTACATTCAACAGCAATGATCACAAGACCTACTGAAGAAAATCTTCATTGAATTGATACCATAACATAGAAATATATTTCTACGTGTCAATTTAAACAATGTTAATTTCAAACGGATTGCGTGAAGCTGCGGTCGTATCAGATTACTGATGTCGTTAGCGCTGCTGTCATAAATGAAGCGAATAGTGAGCGGAAGTCGGAGCAAGACAGGCAAACATGGGAATTAATGGAACAGTTCCAGTACAGTCTCTTCACAAGACGTGCATCCCTATTGTAGTAGACGACCACCATTGGAGTGGAGACCCAATGTTATCGGACATGTTGGATATTGGCGGGATACAAGTCTTGTGAAACCGTACGGAAACAGTTAGGGTTCCTAGATTTTACATTCAACAAATAAACTTATAAACAAATAAATAAAAACAAATAACACAATATTTACATTAGCAAATATTT
>JAUMHH010163156.1:0-17284 GCA_032359455.1 Chlamys rubida | reverse complement strand
TTTCAGCACCAAAGGACAATGGTACGTCTATAGAGTATGATCATTTCAGCACCAAAGGACTATGGTACGTCTATAGAGTATGATCATTTCAGCACCAAAGGACAATGGTACGTCTATATAGTATGATCATTTCAGCACCACACAACAATGGTACATATCAAAGTATGATAATTTTAGCACCAATGGACAATGGATTGTCTATAGAGTATTATCATTTTAGTAGAATAGAATAGTTGCAACTTCAATTTCCTCCTCTAGGGAAGGACATGTTTTAAGAATCCTGATGTGACTGGTCTGTCCACTTCCTCTAGGGAATGACTTGTTTTAAGATTCCTGATGTGACTGGTCTGTCCGTGTAAAAGAAAGCAGCTCCATAAGACCAGTGAGATAAACATCTGATTGCTTGGTATCAACTTTCTGATCCAAGTAGTCGATCCACATTAAGGAAAGTTTCCACACACATTGTATACAGTGAACACTTCTTGGTGGTAATTATGACAGTTTTAGCACCACAGAACAGTTTTAGCCCAGACCAATTCTACTGTGCCTTGATCCCTCGCCGTGACATGTGCTTATCAAATTTCTGTTCTGCCCTTTTCTTCATTGCTACAGCTCGACGATTTTCTCTGAAAGATACATTTAATATAATTTGAGGAATTTATGCTTTTTACCATGAACAGACACACTGACAAAACACTTTCTCTAAACCCACTTACCAAAGATGGGGTATAATGATATCCACATTTTAAAATTCAAATAATATTATGAGATTGATGAAACATTTATTTCAACACTGCCCTGGCAAGCTTTGATAAAAATACATCAAAACCAATATCCTTTCTAGACCATTAATTTGAGCCCATGGCTTTTCAACATCTTCTCATAAAGCACTGAACAAATTGCAACCACTTTTTCTATAATTTGGATATAAAGAGATCAAAATTTCCTCATTTCGCGCTCCAAACTGTCATGGGGGCGGAGGTGTAGGACATAAAAGAAATAATAAAATACAATTTTGATAAAAATCTTCTTCTCATGACTAAGAAATAACGGAGCTTAGATATATCTCATTTTTGCAATGGTGATACAGCAATTTTAAAAAACTAAGGGGTACAAATTTTGTATAGAGTTATATAGGGGGAAAATGGTAATCACTTCTAATAAGTACTGAATAGTTATAGTTATAAAATAATTAAGAAGAAACCTTTTTTCACAACATGCTTCCATTATTGTCAATATACTGGGTTGCTTCTATTACAAGGAGTAACTGGTGGGTTCTAGAATGGGTATTAATTTTCAACATTTTTTTTCTTCAAAAACATCAAAATTTTCAGAAAAGTTTACGTTTGGTCTTCAGCACAATCTGCAATACAAACTTCCTGACTCATTCATCAATCTCATGTGAAACAATAAAAAACATCACTGTCCTAAATTGATGGTACCAACCTTCCTGCCACCTTGGGTGTTTTTACGCTGAATTTTGGTTCACCCTTTGCAGTGGAGTACATGGTGGCGGTATCCAGGGGCTTGAGTGTGCCTTTGTGTGATTTCCACGTGATGGGGCGCGCTAGACTTGCTTTTAGGTCAAACTTCTTGGTTGTTGACTTGCTGTCATTTAGTGTGCAGTTTATAGTGGCATCAAACCTGAAAGGTGTGACTGCAATAACAAATACAGGTGATAAGTTACAGTACTGATGGTCAAACTCAAGAATAAATATGATTTATCATTCCATAAACTTATATTCAAAAACATTATCATACCAGGTATTAAAAATAATCTGTTATTTCATATATAACAAAATGATCTGTCAATTTAGGTATAAAACTAAAAAATGTCTGTAAGACATGAATGCATCCCCTCCCATGGTAATTAGTATCACTGTCAAATTTCCATAAAAAGAGTATATGACCTTGAACTTGAAATCTGAAATACAAACTAACTCAAAGCATTCTCATACTTCACCTTTTTAAAAGCTTGATCAAAATCTGTTAAGAAATAAAATTTTGCTAGAGTATTGTTACTGAATTTGTTGACAAATTTTTAAAAATAGTAAGTGACCTTGGAACTCTGAAATGTGGACTCATTTGAAGTATTCTCATACTTACACTTTGTTGACAGTTTAATCAAAATCTATTAACTCATTCACCCCTGAAATTTCATAATGAACTATTTCAACATTTTCAGGGGTGAATGAGTTAAGAAAAGAGTTGCTAAAACAATGACACTGAATCAGGGCCGGAAATGACAGGAAGGGTCATAACATAATGACATAACATACCCAAGTATAATGGCCATGAAGCTTATCGTTCTTTTAAATATGTTGCTTGAATTTTTAACATTTGACCCATGTGACCTTTAAAGTACCAGGTAAGTCAAGATCATTTACATGTACATGGGGAAAGAACATGGCACTCGATCCCAGGTACCTACTGAGGAAGAAGCTGTTCAAATATAACAGTTCGTGGACAGGCAACAGTAGGACGAATGGATGGGGAAAATAATATGGACTTGAACAGATTTATAGGATTGGTTGAGTTACAGGAAACAGTTATTTTGTTTGGCCTTATGAAGTTCCAGAGTACTACTGATTGAAAAGAACTTTTACCAAATGACTTGCGGTTGCCATTGCCCTTGGGTAGCGTGCCTGGTGTTTTGACTTTGCTGAAGTTGAGGTTCATGTTACTGGTAGAAAGGACAGAAGGCTGAAAAGTGGCAGTCCCAGATGAAGACACTCGGGGTGATTTTCTGGTGTTTGTGTTGAAGTCCAAGTTCATGTTTTTGGTGCTGAAAACTGTTGGTTTAAATGTCACTGGCGTTTTAGTTTTCAGCACTGCAGCAACAGGTGTCTTCGTCTTCACTGCTTTTGTACCGGGTGTAACAAACAGTGATGATTTTGATTTTGTAGTTGTCTGGAAAAAAACCCACAACAAATATTATTTTAAACAAGAATCCCAATTTTACAATATGTGCAACCTTCAGAGTGGGTCAGGATAAAATTAAACTTACTTGATAGCAGGAAAGCTGATGTCACAGGCTAAATATCAAAACTCAACATCTGACAGATCTGTGTTGAAAGTTTTAATTTTTATCTATTTTACTAATGGAACATTCAAAGTTTGACAAAGTAATTTATTCAAATGAACGAATGTTTTATCCCTGCAAACTGTAGGCTTCAAGTTACCACATTTTTGTATTATGTTGCACCATGCTGTTTGGATATTTAGATCAAGGCCTGTATTAAAGAAACTGTTCTCATACTCAAACTTGGATTCTGTGCTCAAGGTCAATTTCTTGTTCCGGTGATAAATAAATAAAAACTACACAACTTGTCCGTGATTTGGAAGAACTTTGGAGACTAAAACCGAATCTATTTTCAATGTTTACACCTGACATTTTTGCCATGTCACATGATTTTAAGCGAGAAGCAAGAGAGTTGGTTCAAGAACAGAGTTCATGCTTGAACATGAGAACAGTTTACAGGCCCAAGATCATTTGACATTTTATTTAACCCCTGTGACCTTGAAAGGGATGTCAATGCCATTCATTTACACAAAATCTTTATTCGTCTTTTAAGTGTGTTACTGCCAGACACCATGACCACAATATGAATCTCCATCACCTTAGAATGCTTCCAGTCTTGGTGAAATTCTATTCAGTAGTTTAAAAGAAGTCACTTGAAGAAATTGTAGACAAATTGCCAATGGATGCAACAGTACAGCATAGGAAAGAAATGTGTATTGTCACTACTTTCAAGACTTGAAGGTGTCCTAGCGGCCTTACCTTGAATGCTGTGGGTGTCTTGTGACTCTTTAGTTTGCTGATGGCTGCCTTGGTTTCTTCCAGCAATGTCTTTGTCTTTTTGGCTGAGCTGGCAAAGTCATCTTGGCGCTTCCTTTTCTTGTTGAGGTACACATCAATGGACTCCATTTTGTCGAACTCTTTCTTGTGAATTTTTGACCAGTTCTTATTTCCTGTTGTTTTTTTAAAGAATAAAGATCAATCATTTTCCATTCCACGATATTACATTTAGTTTAAAATCATATAATTTATATAATAACAATGCATTGTACAAGACAATTTTTTCCTTTTCTGTTGCCATGCTGATACCCAAATTGACAATGAATTCAAACTGACAGCAGTTTATAAAATTAATACTGGAAGATTCATTTTAATAGAATGGTGAGTGCAGAGGATGGAGGGTTTCCTGGACATTGGAAACACAACATGTTCCTTAATTAACTCCATCTTTTTGGTGATAACATAAAAAGAAAGGATTGATGTTGCTTATTGTGCTTCGGTATTTAATATTTTTCATTTACACAGTGCCAAATGCCACAAATGTAATGGACAAACTATAATATTTAAGTAGAATAGGAAAACTCACACACAATATTGGTTAAAATAAAAACACTTGCCTGGAGTCAAAGGTTTTTGTTCTTTAGCCTCTTTTCTGGCAGCTAGAAAAGCTGCAAATCTGGGGATACCTGTTTTTTTAACAGGGTCAATTTCTGATACTGTAAATAAAAGATATTAAGCATAAGTCAGTTGTAAGTCAACATATATACAACAATTGTTTATGCTAGAACTTATTCAAAATGAAAATAAATCTACCAGAGACTGTCTGTAAAACATACTGTATGCTCCCAATCCGGCTTTGATGGAAAATGGGGCTAAGCACAAAGAAAATGAGCTAAATGCAAAGTCAAATCAGTAGACAGAAATATTAGTCACACTAACCTACATTTGATATACTAATGCATTACTTCTCAAAATGTATCCACAAATCCAGTTTCATGCTTGTTTGATCTCGTACATTAGAGTAATGGAACTTAACACAAAGTCTAACCATGATGTAGTAAGGATGGGTGTACAAACAAACAGATGGACAGAGTTATGAAATAAGCTCCTAACATTCAATAGTACAAGTATCACAACCAGGAGATCACAGAATGAATCTATTGAATTTCATGGTGTTAGGTCATACTTTTCGGCACACTGGATGTTTGTATAAAATAACAGAAAAGGCCCCCTCCTAAGCTATGTGGGGAGGGCATACATACCGCTTTGTTATTAATGGTGTTGTGTCCCCATAGAGGTGAAGAGACAGGGCCTGGTAGGGGAAATGGGAACCAATCTTAAAAGAGTACTTTTTAGGGTCAGGTAAGTTCATTAAACATAGAGGGCCTGTATTTCCAACCTGGATATTAACAACCTTGACAAAGTATTCTTCTTAAAAACCATAAGGAGGGCCAGTCCCTGCAGCATATGTGTATTCATCTGTGTAGGCAATTTAGAATTCCCACCACCTAAAGGATTCTTAATGTCAAATTTAGCAAATTCCTATTCAGAGGTTGAGAAGGAACTGTTGACAGAGAAATGCCACAATACAGCATAAGCTCACCGTGGTCTTTCAGATGAGGGGGGCTAATAACATGCATTCAAACTATCTAACTACCCAATAGGAATGACTTTAGGTTATGAAACATCAATTTAACCTGAGGTTTTCTGAAAGTTTAAACTCTTGTGTAGGACTACCCTATCCTCCACATCAATAAAACAAGTTTTCCTAGGGTATGTGACATTTAATCTTATGCCTGATATGTACATTTTAAGTTTAAGTTACAGGTGACTGCTTGCTATGTATATATATCATATTATAACATGTCACCTTTCTTTTGCACTTTTTTATCAATGGCCGACAGCAGCTTCTCCTTCATCTCAGCACTGCCCATGTTTTCTGTGAGAGTACCAAGCATCTCCTGCGCTCCTGGGCTCCCTGATTTCCGCTCCTCTACCGACTTCTTTTCAAATGTACTTCTCCGTGTGCAGCACTGGTTCTCTGTTGACTCATCTGGCAAAGGAACAATCTCAAACGTACTGCGCCTCTCTTTTGCCTCCTGTGGTGTTCTTTTCTGAAATGAGATGTTACCAATACTGAAATAAGTGGAATGAAATGTTTAAACTATATCAGATAAACAATTTTAGTATAGTGGCAATGATTTATATGGTCCCTGACTGCCAGTGGTAAAATAAGCTATACCAGGTAAGTGTTAACAGTTATCTCAAGGCTAGATATCTTCGCACGACCTCCACACTATAATAGTTTCATATACAGCTCTCAAGTCCTTGAGGGAGTAGAAACAGACTTATCTGATTGGAATGTGTACTTGTCCAAATTCTATCAAAATCTCATTTGACAGCCATTCTGGACTAATACCTAGACATTAAGAAAAAGCTGGCAATGGGAGAAATGACACCAAGCTATGATATATTCTCAGAGGGCACGATGAACCAATAATTGTTACTAGACTCTATAAATTCTATAGATTTGATGTTGATATTTTCTGTATAAGACTTCAATATTGGTCATTGTAAACATGTACTCATTTTTCTGGGCTGCTTGGTTATAAAACTTGGCTTTCTGATTTAGAATGAGTACATTTCTGATTTAATTTAGAGCTTTTCTGACTTGAATAAGGAATTCAGCTTGGTCCGTATACACATTTTTGATATTCAGATTTTTTACCAAAAACCTAAGACACAAAAAAAATTTAATAACTGATTTGTTTTTTTCTTTCAATTTAAGGTTTTCGGTCACAATATCATTGATATTTGATATCCAATTTGAATGGCCACTTAAACAATTTACATGAGTAGCGGGCATTACCTGGTTTGACACGCGCTTCACAGATGCTGGCGTTTTAGGCTTGTTCGGTGTGGCCAACTTCAACGCAGATTTCGGTGTTGACAGTTTTGGAGTGGTTAGCTTTGGTTTTGGTGTGAGGACTTTGGGTGTGGCAACTCTTGGTGCGACATTCTTAGATGTTACAACTTTTGTTGTTGCGGACTTGACCTTGTTTATTTGTGGGGTTAATGCTTTCGGAGTCCTTGTCGGTGTATCAAAGGGTCTGGGAGTTCCTTTAGGTGTGGTACATGGTTTGGTTATGGTGAGACTTTTCCTGACCAAGGGAGATAATACACTAGGTCGTTTTGATCCCAGAAGTCCGGGTCTTACAGTCTTCACACTGGCTGGAGTGGTAGGTTTGGTTTCCTTAATCACTGGTACAGGTTTTGATTTGATCACCTTCTCTTTTTTCTACAAAAAAAACAACAACTTTATATAGACATTGGATATTGCATCATGAAATGCTTCTATACAACAAATTTCAAGTGAATATATTGGGTTTGATACAAGCTATATAAAGGGTAAACAGAAAATTTCATTAAACCTGATCAAACTAAAACTAAAAAAATAACCAAGGACATGGAAATCCAAATTTTGAATTTTTACAAATTGGGCAAAAAAACTCTGCAAATCTTGGATTTGAACAAATTTGAAAAAAAACCTCTCATCCCCCGACCCACTTCCAGGGACTGGATTTCTTTCTCCAGCACCTCTGGGCATGAAAGAGGTTTATATTATGTTCTTTGTGGTAGTGAATGTACCAGTGTGCCCTGCGGTAACTATAAGGACTGAACTGTGTTTTAAGTATTAGTTATGGTATACAACACAGCTTTGTTCGTCTGTTCAGAGCTACATATATATGTACCATGCATCTTTGAGACATGTTTGAATGGAATTAAGTTGCATACCATCATTTAGTCTGAATCAATCTATACAAGATTTTCCTGACTTGTTATAAGCTTTTTGGATAATTTCTTAAAAGTCAGGTTCATTGTTGAACAACACATGCTATACACTATGGTAAAACATCAAAAGTCGAGCTAATAGATCAATAGTTGATGGAATATAAAACGACCATACTGAATATAACCCAACCAATGTAAAATAAAGTGAATTTCAGTAAAAGTTCAGAGTGGTCAGGTTATATTCAGTTTTGTTGGGTTTTATTACCATGATATGAGGAAATTCAGTATTTTGTAGTCACCAGTGTAAAACTTCGTTAATTTTTAAGTTGACATGATTTTATGTATACTAGAAATCATTTTTTGTCTTCATTACCCGTCTTCCTGGGCCTTTTTTCCCCTTATTTTCAACCTCATTTGGTTTCTCTTCATCTCCTTGACTTGCTGATGTTTTCTGCAAATGAAATCAGTGACAAGGGCTAAAAGGACTGTTTAACTGTATAAATATACCTGCATCATTTACTTAAATAAATAAAAATATACAACATTTGATATAGTGCAATATCTAGCTAGAATAAGCCACTCTAAAGCACCTTTGTCATAACTTTTAGCATTTAATGCATCTGTCTTGTTCACCCAAACTAGACATTTTTATGAGAAACAAATTTTACAAAAGATTATAGTGTCAAGTCATTTCACCCTAAATCCTGACTGTTTTCCCTGGGTTGTTTCACGCCAGGTTGTTTTGCTTTAGAATTATTTAAGGGTGAAACTTTTTCAGACCTGTTTAGTACTGTACAAAGTGTACATGTACGTATGGCTACTTCAATCTCATTTAAACTTTTCATTATATAGTCTTCCTTGGTCTTTTTTTGTCATAAGACTCGTTGGATCCTTACATGGTCAACAAGATCTGCACACAGCATGTACACATAAAATTCTTCTGACATCAAGATTATTCGTGAAACAGGATTGAACGCAATAAGTTTTTAATCATTAAAAACATTTAAATCTATATATATTTAAAACTTAAAAATATGTATTTGAATTAGGGTGAAACAATCTTAGGCAAACTGGGCATGGATTAGGGATATAGAGCGAAACAACCCGGATCCAAAGATTAATCTGGGTCATTTTGTCCCAAAATCCTGTTTGCACTAGAGGTTGTTTTGCCCTAATTAATGAATATGTATTTTGAAAGATATAAATATTTTGTTACATGTTGAATAAATACTAGCCGCTTTTATATTTGTTTCATGGTTATCATTGTGCTACAAGAAGAATATCATGTATACTGTGTGGAGATCTTGTTGGCCATACCACTAGCTACCAACTTGATAATGTATGAGTCTGTCTGACAACATAAAAGAATTGATATGTGACTGTAAAAGCCTCACTCCACTAATTTAAACAGACTAGCAAATGTTTCCTCTTAAAAGACATTTTTAAGGCAAAACAATGCAAACTACTCTGAAACAACCTTGGGCAAGCAGCATCGTTGGTGAAGTACAACCCAACATTCACTGTCATGGATGTATTTAGTTTTGGGATCTGTAAGCTGCAAGCAAGCTGTATTCTTAAAACAAGTTTTAATCTCAGATAATAGATGGACTATAACCTTGTCATTAGCAGCCTGCTGTGTATCTGTAATCTTGTTCTGGTCCAGTACATATTCTATTAGGGCATTTCTCAATCTGTCAATCTGAAAAAGCAATGAAAATTAATACATCCATTAATATTTTGGTATTGTATGTTAATCTTAATGATCTCAACTAATTTCTTAAAATATATGAACACACGTAACGTAAAATTAGCCGATGCTGTCAGTATTTTCCCGACATTCCTAATTTGTCCTTCTTTTATCCATACTAGCCTACAACATTATATTATAAATTAGGCCTACAGTAAAATAAACGTCATATTAGTGTGTCCAGCACCTGTGTTTTTATCTATATGCAATAAGTTTATTAGCAGTACAGTTACACCAGTTATCTATTTAAGGACAGTGCCATTTAATTTTGGACTTGCTTATGTAAGAGGTTTCGATGTTACGACTACTGTACATGCACTAGTACTGTAAACAATAATCTGAAACCAAACAATCAGCTGAGAGCGACAGAACAGACGAGGTGGCAATATTTAAACTACATACTTATATATTAGCATCACTACAAACCTTCATGTTGGCTTTGATGCCAAGTGACTTTGCACGTTTCTGCAACTCATTATATTTCAGGGAAAATATCTCTTCTACATCCATTTTATCAACAATCACAAACCTAAGCTGAAATAAAAATGTCCGCCGAATGTTTGAAAATTTGTAAACTCGGCTCTGATTGGTCAATAGATCGAAACAAGAATTGTATATAAAAGCGGGGAGGCAAAATACTAAAACGACAACAAACGACCTTAACCGACATTACTGTAGGCCTAACGTTGTGACTTCGTCAGTTATCGGTTAGATACGATGTTAACTGTTATATAAACTACCAGTGAGTTACAGATGTGGTCACAAACTATCAATGAAAGAAGAAATTCAAAGTAATTTCCCCACAACGGACAAAATTGACCGTTAACGCACAGTGACCTGAGAATTTAGCTGTAACAAATTCTCAGGTCCCTGTGCGTTAACGTTATGAGAGCTGCACATACTTAATTATATAAATACCGTACTACGCTATAGCTACTGTTATATCGACCCCAAATACAAATTGTTTTCGAAATATTTTAGATAAGTAATTCCAGTAAATAGTTATAACGTGCTGAAATATCAAAACTGAACGAAACTATAAACAGTCTACCATGGACATTAGTCACATCACCATTCCGTATATAATATGGTCCGCCTTTTGTCATTACAATATAATTAGTATAAAATCTCACATCGCTTTGCGGATACGTCAGACCTGCAATATATCTTCAGTTCAATTGATCCTAGCTTTAATTCAATTGGGCCTATATATCTTCGGAGATTGAATTTTTGATTAAATATGGGTTATATTTAACTGAATTTAAGATTTCTCCAACTGAATGGAGGACATCCTGAATATTGGATATACGTGCAAGTTTCATCGAGTTACTGCTATATAAAAACAAATGTTTGTGGCAAACAAGGTGTCGTAAACCTGGTTGAGCCGGTAAGCCCACTGGTCTCATCGTAACACACAAGTAGCTAACGACATGTGGATCGTATTCAAGAACGCAATCATGAAAGGTGTCTCTGACCACATGCCTCACAAAAAGACCAAAAAACGCAACCGCCATCCTTGGATCAGCTCGGACCTGAGGAAAAAGATCAGTAAACAGGGCCGTCTTTACAAAAAGGATGAAGAAATCTCGAGATCCCTCTACCATCCAACAATACCGCGATCTGAAGCGTACCATCCATAAAGATCAAAGACGGGCTTACTGGAAGTACATTGAGGAAATTGTCACCCCAAACGACAATGACACTTTTTCAAAAGGATTTAAGAAATTCTGGACCTTCATCAAACACAAGCGGAAGGACAAGTTTGGAATCTCCTCACTGAAACACGAAGGCAAACTATTCTCCGACGCCACAGATAAGGCTCACATTCTTAACTCGCAATTCCAGACAGCCTTCTCCGAGAAAATTACCTTCAACCGCGAGGAGTTTATATCATCTGGAAGAATGAACCCTTCCCCAGACTCCCCAATCGTTGACAATATCAACACATAATTAAGGCACCCGGCCAAGATAACATCTCACCAAGGGTCTTAAAGGAGACACACGCGGCCAAAGCTCCATTACTTAATCTTCTCTTCACGAAGTCATTTGCAACGGGTGTGGTTCCGGATGACTGGCGCACTGCCAACGTATCGCCGTCTTCAAGAAAGGACAGAAGTACGTCGCAGCGAACTACAGGCCGGTATCCCTCACATCTGTTTGATGCAAAGTAATGGAGCACATCATCACCTCTACCATCCTGTCCCACGACGAGAAAAACAACATTCTCTATGACATGCAACATGGTTTCAGGAAAGGCAGATCATGTGAGACCCAACTCATCGAGTTCGTGGACGACCTTACCAACAACCTCCAGGCCGGCCAACAGACGGATGTCCTCATCATGGATTTCGCCAAGACCTTCGACAAAATTAATCACAGAGAGGTCTGCATCTGTGAGCGTCGACTCCGGTGTCCCGCAGGGATCAGTCCTCGAACCAAGCCTCTTCCTATTCTATATCAACGACCTGCACGACAATCTAACGTCTACTGTCTTGTTGTTTGCCGACGACAATATTGCCTACCTCACCATTACCTCAGAAAACAGCGGTAAGACCCTACAGGAGGATCTAAACAAGCTGCGATGTTGGGAGGATCAGTGGTGTATGAAGTTCCACCCGGACAAGTGCAATATCTTGAGAGTCACCAACAAGAGAAATCCAATCAAGACCGATTACCGATTACGAGCCGTGTTTGATCTTGACCTTTTTCTACCATTTTGCCGAACTGATAACCGTAAATTTACATATTTAGTAAAATATTGCAAGTTTTAGAATATAGTCTAACGTGTGAAAATATAATTAATTAAAACATATTTCTCCCCATCACATCAAATGTCTGACCAGCTCTATCACCGTGTGAAAACTAATACGTTGACTGAGTGAGAAAACACAATTCCGTTTCTTAGAAAAGTGGATTTTTGTATAGGGGTTTTCAGCGTTATCAGAAAGTATCATTTTTTGTGAATTCTGTAAATAACTTTCATTATTTTTTTTGTATTTTTCAACAATTACGGAACAACTTTTATCATTTTATATTGATCAGTCTTGTTGGTCCAAATGTTTGCCCGCATTGGGTCTAAATACTAGAGGAGACCGGAGTACTCACGTCCGATCGGGGAATCAAACCCCCGTCCCCGTCTACTGATGACAAGTTAATTAGAGAGGGAAGTGTCTTCATCAAAAATAACGGAGTAACAATTCAATATATGTCTCTGTTTATTTTAATTAAAATAACAGTGGTCCATCTATTGGCCCTAAAGGGAGGCCAACAGTAATTCGCATTAGTACATGAAATAGATGGCGGCATATATATTGTCTGTTAGGTAAATAACTCTCGATTCACTTTAGCAAAACTCATTTTATACGGCTATAATTTTATATTCTAATTAATGTGATCACTATGTTGACTGTACAAATTGTTGATGCATCTAAAAATACTACATGCAGATATCTTTCAGGTTAGATATAAACGGGATTTATTTTTCATTTTTACGAGAAAGTTAGGTGCGGTCAATTTGAGACCCCTTCCGTTCCTCTAGAATATAAATACTAACATTTAAGGCTGGCATTTTCAACGTCTAACAATATGGAATAAGATAAGAATATAAAATGTTTAAGGAAAATTTCCTTATTTTTTCCCCGTTAACTTCTGAAATATTCGTGACACTTGATCCAGAAATTATCTAACAGAATAAATGTCGTTAAGAACAGGCGTAACTTGGTTTAGGTATACCACTCTGTCCCTTATGGCAATCATAATCGAGCGTTCTTCGCCACTTAATTCTACCGTTTCCTTCCACGCTCTTGTAGGCATATCGTCATGAGAGTTTGTTGAACATAAACTAATTAGGTGTTCAAATTAATTTTACACATTAGGGGGTTAAAGGTACATTAAAACGAGTAAAATTACTCGGAACACCTTAGTTGAGGTCAAAACGTAGCTGTAACAAATTCTTGGGTCCCGGAATTGTACTGTCACATGTACACTCGTTCCTGTCGTGAGGCTTTTGACCCACCACCACTCGCCAGTGTTGTTGTTTGGTTAGGTTTGGTGTGGTTTGTTTGTGTTTTACGGCCTATTAACAGCTATGGTCATTTAAGGGGGGAAAATCACCGCACCTGACAACTGCTGCACGCTTCGTTTTCGACCTCTCCTCCTCCTGAAGTGTTATCAACCTTTTCCTGAAATCATCGCTTAGTTTTTGTATGCGATTTTTTTCTTAGCATTCAACTCCTGGTATCCTCGCTTCCATATTTTCACATTCCTTCCGAAGTTGTGCAAATTTAAATAGCTTCATATTTGGTCGATAGACTACCCCATTTCTTTTCCCTTTTTTCTGTTTCAAATTTCTCACAGATGACTTTATATAAAATTGTTGTAAGTGATTCTATTTTCATTTCCATCACATAATGCAGCGTTGCATCCGAAATGGTATCTGGATCGTAATCCAGCTCAAATACCCCTGCCAACCACCTTTAGCCACTTATGTAGATATTTTTATTATTTTACAAATGACGGACAACAGAGATATAAGGATGGAAATTGCTTTAAAAAATGGTTGGGTCGTCTTTTTGAAAACGAATTTGAAATTTATATACTCATCTATAATGTTGTATATATATGTTATATATAATTGCCATCCATTGAATATATCTGTTTCCGTTTTGTATGTTAGTGTATTGATATTCCGTCTTCGTCACCGTATGTCGTTTCTGTTTTTATATGTACAACTTGAGTTCCGGGAATAAATGAAATAGAAGAAACACGTGTTTTGTCAATGTCATCCTCTCACAGCAAGCCAAGCAAACCTAATCCCTAACATATAATAGTGATGGAAATATGCATACTTTTGGATGTAATTGAGTCACGAATATATATATCCAAATATATGCTTCATTTCTTCTTTATTATTTGGTTATGAGCTTTGAAGTAATTTTGCTAATTCCAACGCAAAGCGGCACGGATAATGTCTTTCGGCTAACCTCGGCTGATTCCGGTACCCTTTATCTGTAGGTACGGAATCTGTCGACATGTAACGAGTGGGAGAATGCAAGGCCTCCAAAAGTGGTAACAATATCATCCTTAGGTCTATGGGAGATCAAAGGAGAAATTCACAAAGCAAAACTACTGCTATGAAATAAGGTTATTAATGGAGATAATATATTCCTGTGGAAGCAATTATTCGATCGGTTCACGGCAAACACCAACAGCAACGGCAAGTCATTAGGTTTACTTCCGGACTAGTCCGAATCATTCTGACGTTTTTTCGACTTTTTTATATCGGTCTGTCGTCGATTAACAGACCGATATAAAAAGGTCGTAAAAACGTCAGAATAATTCGGACTACTTCCGGACATACATGAAATAATGGTATACTATAATCCTTCTTTAGAACCTACAGGACGAAATCCCAAATAAACTTTCATGAAAAAATTTGTGAATACAGTCATACAAACACATGAAGAGCAACAAAGGAGGGAAGCTCTACTAGAAAAAGACAGTTTACACAAAATTCTCAAGCGTCCATATACAGCTGGTCATTCATTCCCTATGGAATCTATTAACATCCAACGTAAAGAAACATATAATTTGTGTCAGAACCTCTAACGACCGTCTGCAAACGTTGTACACTTAGGAAAGGGGTGAAATACTGGAGACTGTTGTTAGTATTTTAAATGCAAACGATTATATCAAATTCTCAGAAATTAGTGACAAAGAGCACACGGAAGTTATTCTTGGTAAAAGGCCTGGCAACATCAGCTCATCCACTATATCCAGTCAGGGACAGAAATGATAAAGTCTATCGCAAAATTGACAAATTATTTTTTTGACAAATAATGACTGAAGAAAAATATTATATAGAAGTCTGTTTTCACTTACATTTTATCGCATGTTCGAAGTCTTATATGATATAAAAAATACTGTAATCTCATAAAAGTCGGAAAATAAAGATTATCTTTTTATAGATACATCTAATTATAGAGCAGGTACGTCCCCGTTATACCAACGAAATGACGAAACTTGAATTAGATTACCCTCAGGTACTAGCCTCGTCTGTCAATACATCCATATTAGGCTAGTACCTGTGGGTACAGACGTCTTCCCTTGATTCATAGACAGATAATCATATTATATGGATGTATTGACAGACGATGCTAGTGCCTATGGTTAAAAGGAAACCTGCATAAAAATGAAAAGAGGTGTGTGTTTCGTGGGAGGGTCACAATAAGTTTTATAACTCAATACATTAATTGTTCCACAAAGATCGGAATATTGCGAGAATCTGAAAATCAACATTGTCACCATCCCTCTCCGACGGCGACCGGAAGCAAACATTAGTACTAACATTAATACCCGGACTCCTCTGCAATATAAAACAAGAGGCCAAGAGGGCATGTATTGCTCACCTGGATAATAAAGCAAGCATGGAAAATTATTCTTATTACATTTATCAACTATTTCCAAATATTGGCTCTGCCTCTCAGCAACATCCGTCCCTCATTAGGTCCCTTCTTTCTGCCTCCATGACTTGGGGACGATTTTAAACATTAATCTCAATTTCCCGTATCTGGGCTGCCCCTCTGTCCCCTAAAAGCAACCCTCTATTTATACAAAATTGAGTCCCATTTGCCCAAGGATGCTCTACACAAAATTTGGTTAAAATCCCTCCAAATAAACTGAAGGAAAAGGATTTTAAACATATATTACTATGTTCCCCATACTGGACCCTTCCCCTTTGCTCCCAGGGGGACCACACTTTCTGTTAAAACAAATGAGTCCCCTTGCCAACAGATTTCTCTGGACCAAATTCAGTTAAAATAACTCAAATTATATCCTGAACGAAAAGGATTTCAAAGATTTAGCTAAATTTCCCCTATTGGGCCCAGCCGATTTTCACCCAGAGGGGCCATACCCTCTGTTATACAAAATTTAGTCCCCTTTGCCCAAGGGTGCTCCAGCATGGAGGCCAAATTTGGATAAAACCCTCCAACAATACAGAAGAAGAAGGATTTTGAAGACTTAAACCTCGATTTCCCCTATTGGGCCCTGCCCCTTTGCACCCAGAGGGGCGACACCATCCGTTTATATAATTTAATTCCCTTTGCCCATGGATGCCCCAGGCCAAATTTGGATAAAATCCCTCCAATGGTACAGAGGAAGAAGAATTTGAAGACTTAAACCTCAAATTCAACTATTGGGCCCGCCCCTCTGCCCCAAAGGGACCACACCCTACGTTTACACAAAACTTATTCCCCTTTGACCAAGGATATTAAGGCCAAATTTGGATAAAGTCCCTCCAATGGTAAAGAGGAAGAAAGATTTTGAGGATTTAAACCTCAGATTCCCCTATTGGGCCCGCCCCTCTGCACCCAGAGTGGCCAGACCCTCCTTTTATTTTGTAGTCTCCTTTGCCCAATGATGCTCCAGGCTTAATTTAGTCAAAATCCATAAAATCAGTGTTCAGGACTAGTAGCGTTTTAAAGGAAAATTTAACGGACGGACGGACGACGGACGCTGCGGTATGGCATAAGCTCGGACAAGGTGAGCTAAAAATGGTCTCGTCGTCAGGGCTACGTTATCGCAGCTAGCGACACATACATAGTTTCGTTCGGATTAATCCGCCTATTTTGCATTACATCTTACATTATAGGAGTTTCACGACAGATTTCATTGGAAGGCGGCCAGCTATAGGGTGGCGATGTGAGGGGGTCCGGAACTATATCTTTTTGTCCAAACTCACATTTATAGAAAAAAATATTCGCCTCCCTCCGCTCGGCGCAAAATATTTGCATCGCACTTTCAGCATCTTAGGAAAGATCACCGTGTCTTATCGCAAAAAAACCCACCCGGTTATCAAAAACGATCGCGTATAAATGTAGTTTTCGTTACCATGTTGACAACAACAATTTTTTTTTTTTTTTTTTTTTATTTTTCAAGATTTTCAA
>JAUMHH010163145.1:0-17288 GCA_032359455.1 Chlamys rubida | reverse complement strand
GCTTGTATAGGCATAGCCTGTTGCCCGATTCCCATTGAATCATTTGATTTAATAAAATATTTTGAAATGAAATGAAATGCCGTACAATAACAAGATTATTTTTAGACTGAATTGCCTTCAAACAACAATGTGATTAGCACAAATAAATGCAACAACTGTTAATCAATTTTTTTAATAATATTAATTTAGCTTTAGAGTTTCGACGAAGTTGTTCCAGATATAAGCTCTTTAACCATTTCTGTCGCTTCAACAGCGGTTCCCCAGCTAAGAGTTACTCCATTGGGTCCATGGCCATAGTTATGCACAACCTGTAACGAACAGATACATTACAAAACATGACAGATGTTTCCCATGATATTTGATTATTTTATCTTTCCGGAACAGCTTTTGTCGTGTAACCACGGGGATTCAATTACTTACAAAAATACATATAAACACGTATAACCAGATATGTACCTTCAACCTTCCGTCTGGCAGCCGTACAGTCTCCTTCTCCAGTCTGATAGAATCTCGCATGGGCCTTATACCTACCCAGTCTCCTATCACCCTCGCTCCCTGTACCGGACAGAACAAGGTAATACATAGGGAATAAGTGTGTCCATTAACAAATGAAGATGTTAACGTTATACGTTTAAACATTGTTGTAAAAATATAGACTATAAAAACATAAACAAAATTGCCTATGCACCATTAGACCCATTCACGCGGGATGACATATTTTGTAAAGAGCATATTTGCAGTTGGAATTAAAGCAGATATATTTGTATAAATTTCCCGAATACACATTCGCAAACTAGTTGAATTCGCAACCGGTTATGTCCTTGTATTGATTGTAAAATGATATATATCACGATACATTAGTGGCGATATCTTGGCGACGCTGAAGATATTACCTGTGCAGGATATAAAAAGAATACCAGCTCAACAGTATGAGGCGTATAGCGTGCGTCCCTTACAGATTCATAGTCACGTCTGGTTCATTGAAGATATCAAATGTACCTTCTGTACCAATCGCAGTAGTTGTGACCCTGTATGACCTTTGTTTATTGTTGGACCGTAATATTCCCAGCATTAAAAATAATATATACATTACTACTAACAATCATCATCGTAGCATACATCAAAGTTAATTATAAATTCAATATACGTTTGCTTAACATGAGACATTACTTTTACTGGAATAGATAACATACATGTTTAATTTCCTCTCTAAATAGTTTTTACCTTTAACGCAGGCCATAGCTCGAGACATCTGTCCAAAATTCCCTTTTTAATAGATGGATCCGGCGTCGAAGAAACGTTATCCATATCCCTTGTTCCCCCGAGCAGAGTAAAATCATCGCTGGAAAGTAGCAATTTTAGGACACCATATAATCATGTATATAGCTTGTATTTTACGTTATGTGTTATATCAACTTTTTTCGATTCTTTGCTGAAAAACGTTTGCTCTATCAGTGTTTTGATTCATTCGTTGATATTTTGATTCATAGATAAATGGATTAGGTATACATTTAAATAGGTTAATGCATGTATGTATTGGATGATGATGATTCGTGAACTTTTATAAATGTTTACATGATCTACCTCGGAAGTATATGTGTCATGGCGTCGGTACAGACCCAGTCCTTTACCCAGGGAGCCTCCACCTGTGATAAAATGTATACAATAAATTATCATCCAAACGAAACGGTGATGTGTTCTACTAGTAGCTCATCTATCTATCTTGCAATATATTCAGGATATGAATAACGATATAACTCTTCCATCTAACAATGGTAAGAAGTTGATAACGCCATTTTTTTAATTAACAAATATCCTTCATTTCCCCTCTAAATCGTATTAACGTTACGCTGTTATGTGATTAAGCATTAGACAAATGATATCTGTAAAACACGAACTTAATCAGGAAAACAATGTAAAATCATTACTAAAAGTAACCAGAATCTCTAGGATAACATAAAAAATATTTCCAGGTCATAAAGAAACATGAAAATGTCCATCTTACAGATCAACGAGGTTCCAGAAATTATAAAGTAAATAAACCAAAAGCTTTGTATGTGAAAACTTAGCAAGAACTATTACGTCAGCTAGGCATTGTAACTGTGGTTTGCGAAAACACAATTTCGGATGTAAACGAAAATCAATTTTGACACAATACCACCAAAATGAAATCGGATTACGTTGAAATTCACATCTATGTTTACGCCTCACCCTGACGACCTGTCCACGTTGCGGATATATAAGCTTGTCTCCACAAAGCTGCTGACTGCCCAGTCCGGAACAGTTGACCACTACGTCACACTGACCGTACAGCTGTAATACAACACGTGGTGTGATTAGAACAGATGTTTACGTGTGTCTATTATATTTCAGTGTGTAATGGCAGCTTTACAGGGATGATGAAATAAATTACCTTAGCTGTTATTACTAATATTGGGAAATATTCATTTGTGTTATTTCTGTAAATTTATAATAGAACCATGACTTTCTTAATAATATACATAAAAGAACATTTTCCTCAATCCATTTACACAGATGCAATTGTATTTAACGAAAATTATCGGGGACTTCCTTCTCTAAACTGCCATTAATGCCAATAAAGTTATTATCTTTTTGCGTACCTCACTTAAACTTCCTATGTGTCTTTTCTCTACTTTGCCACCGTGTTCTGTGAATCTGGAAATAAGATATGTATATAAGTAAATAGACTGATGACTACTTATAGCAGTGTATAAAATGTCGGAAATAACATAACTTATTCCAAATATTGTATACCCACATACATTTAACAGGATGTCAGGTTCGTGCAATGTTGCTGCATCACATATCGATATCCAGATACATGGATTATACATTATTATGAAATGTAGTACCTTTAAGTAAATAATTGTCCAACTTAACGTTGCCAAAAAATGCTATTTATAAAAGGATAACGAACTAGCGGGGTTTATAATCCGGTAATTTTGTTCAGGCAACAAATCCAAATAGCATAAATATGCCTTTTCAAACTCGATGCGCTAAAAAGTAATTATTTCTGTGCCATCGTCTCTTAATAAGAAATCTGTAAAATATTTTTGAATACTATATCAAATAAAAATATATTCATCTACACACTAAACATGAGTGGTCTTTAAATCGTGACGTCAGCTAGGTACCGTGTAATTAATTTTAAACGTTCATAGTGCATGGAGTTTGGAAAATTTTAGCTCCAATTTCTACGTGCCTTATTATTTGACTCAATGTAGAACCTATTCAATCTGTTCTTTTCTTTTACTGTTCATACATGTATCGCACAAACATTACCCCTGTCTATTTATTGGTATACTGTTTGTTTTACGAAAGTATTAGAAAACGTTTATATAACTTACTGTTTCATCAACCAGGACATATATTTCCTCATATTTGTAATTATAGTTGTTATCTCATATCCAAATCTGCAACAATAAATGATAATAGAAAACAACCGGTGCATTATTCCTTCCCAAAAGTCAGCTTATCTTATTCAAGAAATTAGGTTAGGTATCTCCAAATCGACTCACTTTATGTATATGCCAAACTATTCAGACAAAACATACGAATAACGATATGTTCCACTGAGTAACAAACAGCAATAATATACACAATCATATGACGACTGTCAAGTGGGACGATATCCAAGGATAGAACAAAGAAGGGCAAAGAAATAATCATAAGAATCTACTCCGAAGAAGAGAAGAGCAATAAATAACTTTAAATAAACAAAGGACAATAAGAAAACATTGGGGATACTTGAAGATGATCTTTATTTACACTAGTCTAATTTATCTTGCATCTGTTGTTCAAATGACGCTAAAAAATAGTGGACATACATATTCCGTTGTTTACCTAAATCTGTTGTTTACTCCTAGACGGGTAAGCTCCTCGGGTAACATTTCCCGGTATGAGTACACAATGCCGGCATACAACGGCGTCTGTAACAACATGCGTCAGAAATATAAAGTTACAATTGTAGTTTCAATTTACTTTGTAATATCAGCAATAATTTGAAGGAATTTTGGAAAGTAATTTCAGCGACCGAACATTCAATTTGAGCTGCACTGAATATCGACATGATTTTTTCAGGTGAACATTAAATTATACCTTTGTCTTAGTTTTATTGAACAGGTACCCATGCGATAGTATGTGTCCAGTGGTACTTGCTAGGTCGGAGGTTGCCATTTGGGAGTAAGCATTCCAAGACGTCTCACACCATCGCCTGGATCGATACATCGTTTATGATTAATTTATACCCTTCTTTCTGGAGACAAATAAACAGACAGCATGACTTATTCTAGTACAGATGCGATAATAATAATAAAGACAAAAGTTATGCAGCCATTTTAGTGTTGGAAGGTCTGCTGTGAAACACTTGTATGTTGATATCTCAATTTTTGGCTTAAAACCGATATTCATGTTTCGCCTTCAAAAGCGCCAGAAAGAGATTGATCTTCCATGGCTGGGAGAGGACTATTATTTAATAACAATAAAATCAGGATCACCTAGGAGAAGACTTGTATTGAATAGTAAGAGAAAGGGATCGCTACTCTGTGACTGGAGTAGGACTATTAGGTAATAGCAATAAAAAGGACTCGTCTTTCACTGACAGAGAGAGCTCTGGTATTTTATAACGCTTAAGGATCGCTCATTCATAATAAAAGAACACTTTACAAAAAAATAATAAGAGATTGCCTTTTCGTTGTTATTTGAGGTGAGGACTATAACTTACTAAGAATAGAAAAGATCGTTCATACGTTACTTGGACAGGATTAGTTTATAGGTGTATGAGATGCAGACGTGAAAGATTCCAATACGTTGTGTGTTGGGAAATTCTATATCTGTGACACATCGAAATATGTAACTGCCTGATTTAATATACCGGTCAGAGATATTTAAATACTTGGAAATGTCAAGTACAGTTATTTTTGTTATGTACCCATATTTATGTTGCTGAATCTATTTTTTAAGGAAATAACTGCTCACGGCAAAGCATTCTCATAACCTTAAAATTGCAACTAAGTCCCAAACATGTGACTTAAAACATATATGGATAGATGATATGAGAGCTCAACCGTTCAAAGTCATGAGCCAAGAAGTATATTCGTCTCTTCATGCCCTATAATTTTATAATTATATGAATATGGACCTCAATCGTTGGTTTTACTCAGTTTGGAAAATTCCGATACCTTCAATAGTATATATGGTTATGGAATCGGTATCTCAACAATATTTATGTTATGACCATGGGACGAAGTTATAGTAATAGAGTGGGTTCCCCAACTGTTTCCATGTTGTGACAGAGAGTTAGTGCTTTGACTTCATAAGTTGAGCGATAACAGCGGAGAAAAAAAATGATATCATGTTAATATCTACACCCACTAAGAACATAGTTGGTTTTACTTTTTCATCTGAACCGTTTCAAAGTCATTCTAGTGAACATAATTATTAAACCTTCATCCCAACAGACTACTGTCATCATTTCATAAAGAGTCTTCTTGTTTACTCCAAAGAATTTATGTCTTTGAAGAATTTGAAAAATAGTCCCCGGTGACCCAGACGGTGGTTACTTAATTGCTCATGTTAACCAAACTTTTGCCATAGTATGCTACGTTCCAAGTATAATGACCATGTCTCTCTTTGATATTCAGAGGACTTTGTCTAAATGGGTTTTACATAATTATTTAACCCATCTGATCATAAAAATTGGTCGAGATCAGTCTAGTCACTAGAAGCCCCTTTTTAAAAATTTAGTACATGCACAAATACCTGGTATAAACATTTGTAATAATGATTACTTAAGTGTGTCAGTAGGTATTTCGGGAATTGTTGTTGCTGAAGGAAGAAATAGTCCTCCAGCTCCAATGCTTGTCGTTGCGTCATAAAACCTGTCAGCCACGACCTTGACCTTTACCCCTGGCAGGACTCGCTGGATATTGACCGCTGTAGAGAGACCCACCACTCCGGCACCAATCACAATGATGTTTACCATTATCCAAGAGAGTTTTTTCGTTGTTTTATCCAGTCAATAGGTCACACTTGTCTTCGTATGATATATAGCAATAATCATACAATGGTCAGTCCACACCTATATTTGATCAAATATACGACATTCTTAAAAATAATGTAACACATACTGTGTTCAAGAAATCTATTTTACATATGAACAGGTAAATATTACAGAATGGGATTTAGAACGTGTTCATACATAAAAATTTAATAAAACAATAACGCTTTAAAAATAACTTCTTATAGAAAAACCAAATCTATGTGAAAAATGGCAATCTGTCATAATGACTTGATTAAGATAGAAAAAATCAAATATATCTTCTATCAACCTGGGATAATAGAAAAAAAAACATAGTTTATGAGTTGAGTTAATTAAAGATGACAGTTCATCTGTAAGATTCCCAAGTGAGTGAGCAAGATATATGATACCACCTGACTTCGAATATACACAGATTGTAAAACATGGCTACTGTTGACATGCCGGTACACAGAATACGACAGCGATTATTTCCGGTGTTGTCCGGAATGTAGAAACAATTTGGTTCAGTTCCTTGGAATATTGTGACATAATAAGGACATACATATCTCAGTAAGACTTTTCAAAACTAAACTTTAACTTATCAATTTAGACCTTTCCATATACACAGATGTTATGTTAAAACAAAAGTTGGTCAAGATATTTTAACAACAATATACTACAATGGTATATGAAAACAAAATCTCAACAGGCAGAAAAATAGGAAGAAGAGTTAAATTTTGATAATAAATTATGGAAAACTAACTTTCAGCAGATACAACAAACTGTTATGTAACCTGGTTTAGTAGGAACATCTTACTGTTTTTCATGTTTCATGCAAAAACAAAAAAACGAAACGAAGTAAAAGGGCACACTTTCTTGGTATGTAAAAAAGGACAAATTTTATTTCGACTCATTCAGTTACCTATAAGATGACTTATTCTATTTAGCTATAATAAAAAAAACACTGATATCTGGTGAACAAAATGGAGACTATTCTTTTTATAGATAACGAAAATGTCCCTATTATAAAACATTATATTTAGTAATTTAGATAATAATTTATCACACACAATTAAGAACACTATAATGTCCAGAGATACAGAGCAAATTTATAAGACGATGATTTTAAATCTAGATTCCAACAACGACGGATAAAATGGCTTTAATTAATTGATACCTCGATATAAATCCTGATAATCATTGATTTTTTACACTTAACATTTTCATTTGATATAAATCTTAAATGACAATGGACTTACTTTCTATACTTTTCTGTCTTCTCCTTTCCACTTACTGTTTATATCTGTTATCTTACAAAGTGTTCGTGTTCCTGTATATCGAGTATCGCTATTGCGTAACAATGTCGTCAATTTATAAACACTGCTCGTCAGTCTACCTGTAATGGACAATCGTGTGCAGTGATGCATTGCTTACAATGTCTTTATCTGTAATCGTCCCAGGTAATACTGGGCTAGTGGACACGTATACTAATGGGGAATGAGTTTAATATGTTTTTTGTACTCTGACAAATATAATCGGGCGTTAACAAAATACATATAACCGGACAGTGTGGAAGACACTGGCAATATCAAAAATATATCTGTATATAAAATACTATATATGTAAACTGATTGGATACGTTCTTAGATCCTACCACATCAGTGAATGTAAAACCATATACCAGTCTATGTGAAAATATTTATCAAAACATGACAGACAACTGCACATGGAACCAAAATCAACTAAACAATAAAAAGAATTAAAACATGTATGCATGTATATTAAAACTGAAGAATAAAAATAATTATTGAGTGGTGTCGATCGATTTCCATCTTCGGGGTCGTGCTATTGGAACCTTTTTATCAACAGCAGCTATATATCCTGGGGTAAGGGAAAGTCAAGAGCAGGCAGATAGAAGGTACGACATGGATATGGATGTAAATATCATATACGTTATCACAATTATTGCTATAACATTTTACTAAACTGCACTGACAATCAGTAACTCTAATGTATTTTTCGGTTATGCCTAACTTTCTTCAACTTACTATATCCTCAACCGACTCGTGCTGGATCTAGGAAGACAAGTCTAGCTCTCTCGTCGTTGTATATGTATCGATGTTTCTTTTGCCGTATGTAATGGAGGTTCTTCCTTTTCCAAAACACCTTGACCGAGTTTGCACATATTGTACAGCGTTGCTATTGTTGGCATGTCCGTACATAGCATACGACAGCGATTACTTCCGGTGTGTTCCGGACAGTAGAGGGGCACGATAAGGATAATTAAAGTAAGGATTAAATAAAGTAAATGAAGGGAAATAACATATTTAACGGGACTGCAGTACATACAAAAGGATTTTATTTATATATAGAATTAAATAAATTCAAAATATCAATTAATCATTTCAAAAGTGGATAAAAATATAACAAAATAACATTTGTAGTAAGTAATAACGGGTGGATCTCAAATCCTTTAAAAATATCACGTGGAATAGAACACATATGCCCTGTATCAGCACTATTATTAATCATGGCAGCAGAAGTTCTGACATTAATAATAAGAAGTAACCAAATCATGCATGGAATAAAGTTACATTATAACCAAAACAAATCTTACAAAATATCACAATTACTTGTAGCAGACAAAACTGCCGTATTCTCTCATTACCTCGAGTATACGAAAGAAATTTTCCACGAAGTAATATAAGAAAGGGGTGCTTTCTTTTTACTTCTGGTGATTGAAATAAGAGAAAAATTCTTCAGGCCCAGGAGTTTTACTTCAAATGAAAACTCATTGGATGGAATTTCCCTTGAAAGGGAAAACATATATGGTAAAAAGATAATCAATGAAATTTATCTGATCTCTATTTTATATAGACCCAAAACAGCATACGGGATTTTGAAAAGATAATTCTCAGGAAGGAGAGAGAGAGGGGGAGTCATAAGAAATGGATTGCTCCATCGGATCAGAATGCACTCACTGCCTGTGGATGATTATATTAGATCTTAGTGATGTCATTTAGTCTAACCAATGTTACTGTCACATGCCAGCGTTTTATGTCCTTAGTGTTAGCGTGTATGGATAGGAAGACATTCCGGTGTGTTTGGACGATATAACTGCCTATTTCACAAATTTGCCTCTCATCTCCATATGTTGCAACACATCGTCTCGAGTCAGGTTTGAAGTTAAAGCTGTCAATGCGTCAGTTGTTCCGAGAGCGTGACTTTGTCTGTATACAAGCTATAACATTTTATTTTCTAAATTAAGTAATTAAACATTTATTAAGGTAATGTCTCCGTCCGTTATGATAAATATAAAGCCATAATGACTAGGTAATAATGGAAATGTATTTTTTTAACATGAATAAGATTTTTACATTGATGATTTTATTCATAAAATAAAAACAAACTTACAACAGTAGTTCAAGAATTAATTTACTTGTAAACATAATACTTTGCAAGAGTTAAACAATACAGGAAAATGTATAAAAATATTTCAAAATCCTGAAACTCAGCAGACATTTTTTTCATTACATAACCAATGAATGGTGATGTGTTTCATACTATATAATATTTTTCTGTCGTTTTCGCAGGATCGCCTTTCTTATATAATGGTACCCGTATAAATAGATGCCACAACTTGTCATGCCATTTTTAACAATGCTAAGACATCTTCAGAGTTTCGACGACGTTATCCCAGATATTAGCTCTTTAACCATTTCTGTCGCGTCAACAGCGGTTCCCCAGCTAAGAGCCACACCATTGGACCCATGACCATAGTTATGCACAACCTGTAACAGTATATAAACATTACAAAATATAACAAAGTATCAACTATCACTCTTTGAACTTCTAAATACAAACATTTTACATTTCTGTTTAACTTTTTTGAACAGTGTTGACATGAGGATTCAACCACTTGCAATAAAATCAATATAAAATACATAAACTTATTTACCTTCAACATTCCGTTTGGTAGTCGTACAGTTTCCTTTTCTAGTCTGATAGGGACTCTCATTGGCCTCAGACCTACCCAGTCTCCTATCACCCGCGCTCCCTATACAAGTCAGGACAACAAAATAATTCAAAGAGAATAAGTATGTTCATCAACAAATATGGTAGGCTATGTCACAATAATAAAACAAGAAATATAAATAAGATGGCATTTACGCAAACGGTCACGAGGGAGAAACGTGTGCAATTGTTGTTCAGTTGTAATTCAAGCATATATATATTATTGGTTTAATTGCTTTCGACACTGTTTCTTATATTAAGGTGAAAAATGATATGTGTCATTAGACGAGACTTCCTGCACAGGATGTAAACAATATACCTGCTTAACAGCATGAGGCGACTAACTTGCACTCTTGTAGAGGAGCGGGATTAGTCGAGGTCTAAGCAATGGAGAAATATTAAAGGTAATTGCGTTACCAGTCGCAGGCGCTGAGCTCTTAATATTTCTTTTTGCCTTTCATCTTCAGCTACTTATGTCTCACGTGGAACAAGTACATTTATCGGATACCTATTGATCTACCTTGTAACCCTGTGTGACCTTCACCTATTGATCTACCTTGTAACCCTGTGTGACCTTCACCTATTGATCTACCTTGTAACCCTGTGTGACCTGCTTTGAAATATCCGACCGCAGGACTCTAGTAGTAATAAGATTGCATGTGCATGTACTACCAATAACTAGCAGACAGCGAAGTCGATTATAAGTCTAAGATGGATTCGCTTAGAATGAAAAGATATTTCTTTTGTCAGAACTATGATGTGTACCTCCCTCGTGAACGGGTGCCTACCTTTATCGCAGGCCATACTTCGTGGCACCTGTCCAGAATTCCTTGTTTGATAGACTGATCCGGCATCATGGACGAGTTTTCTCTATCTTTCAATCCCCCGAGCAAAGTATAATCATCGCTGGAAAGAAATTATTTGTAGGACATCATGAAGTTTAATTGTTTAAAAAATATAGTTCAATCTGTGTTACAATGATCGTTACATCAATTAACAAATATATTGAAAGCTTGGTTGTTATTGTACGGGACTGTTTAAGGTATATATAGAACCAGTTAGCATGACACCTACTAGGCATTATTGTTTTGAAATTATCTAATCAGACGAGACATTTATCGGTGGTGGAGATATCGTCAATATTGTTTAATTACAAACGTACTGTCGCATTGAATTTAGCAATAAGGCGAAAATTGCAAAAAGGGTTACTGCAGCATATAAAATATTATCATGTAGTAACAAGAATATCAAGCTATCATGAGTGAATATATTAAGGTAAGATAATATGCATTTCATGATGCGCATGCATGTACTTTGAGAGACGCCCACGTTATTTACCTCGGAAGTATATGTGTCATTGTGTCAGTATAGATCCAGTCCTTCACCCAGGGAGCTTCCACCTGTACAATGTGGTATAGTTAATAAGGTCAAATATAATCAAAGTTAAACCATGATGTATTCTACAGGTCACGTTTTTCATATATCTATTTGGGAATAACTTAAGAATGTAAGCAATAACGACAGATACAAATACACCTCCTTCATCTTTGAGTGCGAATAATTAGATTCAAATGTATGTGTATATATACATCATATTTCCCTAGTGGTTGTATTTTCTTCATGATTTCATGTCATCAGACATTAAAGTGCATCATATCAGTCAAAATACTAGATTAACGAAATTAGATGCAATCGTATGCTGTTATGGAGTAGTAGAACATAATGTATGAGCTTAGAATCGACGGTATGAATATTTGTCAGATCTGAAGTATTTTCTGACTTAAAATGAAACGTGAAATAATTTATCCTTTCAGATTAGCAAGCTTCTTACGTACATGTACATGAATTGATCATGTGAATAAATCATACACGTTCTATGTAAAAAGTTGGCGATCACTATCACGTTGACACAATATACATATAACGTTGACGTACATATTTAGTTTATACACCTTACCCTGATGACCTGTCCACGTACTGGATATATAAGCTTGTCTCCACAAAGCTGCTGACTGCCCAGTCCGGAACAGTTGACCACTAAGTCACACTGACCGTACAACTGTAATAAACCACGTAGTGTAATAAGAACAGATGTCCACTTGGGTCTATTTATGAATAGAGGATTTGCTTGCCTTTGTGGCCTCTATTTGGGGACACAAAAGCGATCAAAACTAATCTGCTGCACCAATTGCAATATTTGGGATCTTTTTATTCCTCTCTGCTTCTAATAATCTTTTATTTCCTATGGCCTTGCCTGGCAATACCTCACTTTTGGCTTTAATGTTAAGCTCTGTCTCCAGGCCGGGACATACCGATCGAAATCCTTAGAATTGGTAGTTGTTATTCCCTCCTTAACGTTTAGCATTTAGGGGAACGGCAACAACTGGTTCGCCCGTTGTCAGTATAATGTGATCGGGCGGAATGATGTGCTGGGTGCATTCGGCATGGCATTTCAGTGATATAGTCCTATAAAGTCGGCATCAGATCCCCGCTTTCACAAGGAGGCAAGCACACCAACATACCCTGTCCCCTGCACACACACACAAGCATGCATACACTACACACATGAAGGCACGTCTTTAAAATACCTTAGCTGTTAAAAGGACGTTACACAAAATTAACCAAATCAAATCAAATTTTCTCCAAATTAATGAATTACGTTGTTGCCGCCAAAAATACGGGCTTTTCTCTTTTAAGTCCGATTTAAAAAAAAAGAAATATTCCATTGGACATCTGTAGACAACGTTTCTGTATACAAATAGATATATGATCTATAAGCGTACTTCACTTAAACTTCCGATTTTCCTCTTCTCCACCTTGCCACCGTTATCTGTGAATCTGAAAAATGTATATTTCTTGATGACTACGCAAGAATTGGTTTGAAAGTCGAAATTTGCTTATCACTTTCTAAATATAGTGTAACACTTTTATTTAATGGGACTGGTTTGTTGTCCCGATCGCATTTTCGCGAATTTAGATGTTTACTTACTCTCTATCAAAGGAACAACTATTTAACATGTTTAAAATAATATTGCGTTCAGGCAACGAATTTAACAGTTATGTATGTTTTATTTGAACTATTACCACAAAAACATATAATATATATTAATAAATATTACATATGTACTAACATATTACATGACAAATCCAGCCTTCATCCCTATGTGCATCATTGCAATTGTTTTGCTTGAATACTATTCATATTGCATGAATATTTTGCGCACATGTATTACTGGTACATTATTAGGTTTTTAGACATTATTCCACAATCTCTTCTTATAACTTACTGTTTCATCAGCCAGGACAGATATTTCCTCATATTAGTGATTATAGTTGTTATCTCATATCCGAATCTGCAACAATACATTATTACAGTAAACAACTACATCAGCGTACCTATCAGTAGGTGCCACGAGGGAGGTACATGTCATAGTTATGAGAAAAGAAGTCTCTTTTCATTCTAAGCGAATCCATGTCAGACTTATAATCGACTTCCAGCTGTCTGCTAGTTATTGGTAGTACTATCATGCACATGCAATCTTACTACTACTAGACTACCTAATAGTCAGGTCATCTTAAGGTGAACTTTTACTTTAACACAGTTCTAAGAAAGTATGTTAGGAAGACGCGCTCTCTGCATATGACCTGAAGTAATTATAAGACACCATGGGAATTTTAACAATAAAGTAATTATAAGACAAGTAAAGAAACAACAATTACATATAGATCATATCGCGCCAAAGCAACAATCACTAGAAACACTTATGAAAAGAGCGACAGAAGGTATTAAATGGAAATAGGACATACGTGAAAATAGGTCAGACGTGAAAATAGGACATACGTGAAAATAGGTCATACGTGAAAATAGGACATACGTGAAAATAGGTCATACATGAAAATAGGTCATACGTGAAAATAGGTCAGACGTGAAAATAGGACATACGTGAAAATAGGTCATACGTGAAAATAGGTCAGACGTGAAAATAGGTCAGACGTGAAAATAGGACATACGTGAAAATAGGTCATACGTGAAAATAGGTCATACGTGAAAATAGGACATACGTGAAAATAGGTCATACGTGAAAATAGGTCATACGTGAAAATAATAGTTCAATGCTTTTATACGATCCAGAATGAGGTTACTTATCGGAAACAGGTTCCAAAGGGCTATAATATATTTTTATCACATCAACTTCCCTCAATCTTACGAACTCAGCCCGGTTGTGGTATTTACATCTGGTTTTTGAGCCAGTGACTTGGATTTTAACAGACTTGTCTACATTTACTTTTCTTGAGAATGATACTTCACTTGTGTACGCCACTCCAAATAAATACTCAATGTAAATGACACTAACTGGATTACTATGAATTAATTCTTGTACATAAATGTAGATAGGTATGTTACTGTATAAATATCCCATGCTTTATTTACAAAAATCTGCTGTTGACTCCTAGTCGGATAAGTTCGTCTGGCAGCATTTCCCGGTATGAGTACACCATACTGGCATACAACGGCGTCTGTAAAAACACACATCAGAAATATAGTATTGTAATTGTAGTTTCCTTTTGCATAATAACATCGCCAATATTTTGAAAGACATTTTGAATGCAATGACGATTTACCAAAAACATTAACCAGGAGTGTCACTGAATATCAACACAATTCTTTCAAGTGATCACTGAATTATACCTTTGTCTTAGTTTTGTGGAACAGGTACCCATGCGATACTGTGTGTCCAGTGGTACCTGCTAGGTCGGAGGTTGCCATTTTGGAGTAGGCACTCCAAGACGTCTCACACCATCGCCTGTTAATTGTTAAAGACTATATTTATAAAAGTGTTCGTGCCTTATTTTGACTCTGCTATTCTTTGTTTTTCTGTGGATTAATCGATACTCAAAAAACCAAACGAAATAACAATGAAGTCCGATTTATACCAATCTCCTACGCTGAAAAAGTCCATAACGTTCGGGAAAGATGAGTTCCGCCAACGTGTAAAAACTTCTGCAGACTTCAAAATATTAGCAGATTCAACATGTATGTGAATTTTTTTTATGTTAATATGGCGATTTTTAAATTGAAATCGACTAATTTTATCCTTTTATAACGCTAGAAAGATCAAACATCCGTGGCTTGGAGAGGATAAAACAAACAAAAAAACCCATATCACAGTTTATGAAAAGTAAGCACATACATGAGCATTGGATAGTGGTTTCATTCGTATCTAAAGAGCAAACATGTGCATATTTGTCTGATTTTACTTGGTAATGGTATGATGAAAGGTTAGGGATATCGATTGCTAGTTCGTTTTAGGGACTAAATTACCAGGGCAGGGCCAGACCTCGGGTCAAATATGATAGCATGATTGTGTTCATCTTTTCACCTCAACAATTGTATACATATGGTGATGGAATGGGGATCTCAACAATGTCCATGTTATGATATCGGTATTAAGTACCCAGGAAGGGTGGAGTCCAAAGTCCAACTCTGATAACAGATCTGCATTCACCTCTTTATGCCCTGCAATTTTATATATGACTATATGGGTAGATTTATCAACTCTATGTTCTGACAAAACGTTTTTACTCCATGTTCAATTGGTGACGTTGAAGCACATAGACTCTCTCATATCTATAACCAGGCATCAACTAGAGCGTAACCGACGCGATTTGTCGATTCAGCGTCTATTTCATTATTACTTCATCATCCATATGTTACCCCTTTGTGTACATACGTATGCCTAGATGAAGATGATAAAGTACATATCATACTTGAAATCGATGAGTCACAAAAAAACTTTTATTAATAGAGCTACATTTGTATATTGCCCTCTATACGATCGATACATACCAACCAGATTTTAGAAAAATTACAGACACTCCATACAATATGACTTCAAAGTTAATGCAAACTGCGTAGCCCGTACATCGATCATGTTTGATAATAGTTTATCTATAATGTGACGTCTTATGCAGAATGTGTGGGTGGTAGATATTCCTTCGCTCATAACATAAAAATGGCAATCAATTCTATGAGATGGGAACGTAAATAGAAGACATATTTAACATTATTAACTCGAACTATTTCTTTATGTACTTTTTGGTCAGAATGTAAATATGTCAAACTGGAGGTCACCGTTAACGCCTTTGTGAGATTAATAGAATCTCCCACCCCGAGGGGGACGTTTCTTAAGCCAAACGCAAGGCTTTGCCGGGCGTTTGGCATTTAAGAATCTTTCTCCGAGGGTTGAGTTCCCAGTCTCACTTCAAGGGGGTGAAGGATTTTTGTTCTCTTATCCTGTTATCCCATCGTGTATCAGATATAATGTGATGTTAACGGTACAGGCTAAATTCATGCGCGTAACGTGACACCGCACCTATTAGTTCGAAACGTAGAACAACATAACAAAATATGTATGATGCAGATTGTCTAATTTAAGCCGTTAATGCGCGGATGATTACGTCGCTGTGTAAAAATTCCCCGAAATGTTAGTAAAGGAACCAGACAGATCGTACGAAATACAAAAAAAAACATGTGGTATGGCGTTGGATATCTTTGTCTGAGGTGCGATGATAATAGAATACCCCCCTACCTTGAGGTTGTGACAGAGCATATCTCACGCCGGTAAAAGTGTGGATACACCTGTCCGGGGTAAAATAAACCGTTATCTATTATACATAGAACTATCTCACATAGAATACGTGTATCAATAGTCTACAATGATGATACATTGATAATAATGCCCTTTTAACTTATATTCATCATATATAATGTGATTATGATTACTTAAGTGTGTCAGTAGGTATCCCGGGGATATTTGTTGTTGTAGGTAGGAAGATTCCTCCAGCTCCAATGCTTGTCGTTTCGTCATAGAACCTGTCAGCCACGACCTTGACCTTTACTCCTGGCAGAACCCTCTGTACATTGACCGCTGTAGAGAGACCAACAACTCCGGCACCAATCACAATGATGTTCACCATTATCCACGAATTATGTTGTCCTTACCAGTCAGAACGCCACACTTGCCTTCCTATGATATAAAGTGAAATTTATGTAATGGTCCGTATCAGCCCGTGTAAATACTGAATCTGATAAAGTTATGTAATGGTCAGTATCAGCCCGTGTAAATACTGAATCTGATAAAGTTATGTAATGGTCAGTATCAGCCCGTGTAAATACTGAATCTGATAAAGTTATGTAATGGTCAGTATCAGCCCGTGTAAATACTGAATCTGA
>JAUMHH010163134.1:0-17290 GCA_032359455.1 Chlamys rubida | reverse complement strand
AGATTCTTAAGTTGCCAAACACTCGACAAAGCCTCGTGTTTGGCAACTTAAGAATCTTCCCCCCTCGGGTTGAGATCCCCCTATCTCACCCCCAAGGGGATACAAGATTTTATTATTCTTTTACAGTTAGTTTGGAAGTTCATGACGTCTGATGATTCCTCCATTTCTCCAATTTGAAGCTAAGGTTTGCCCTTGTCTGTTTACGATGTGGTACCTTTTTTACCAGATTGCCTTATTAATTCCTTCCAGAATCAAATTCAAAAACAGTCATTGGAACGCCTAAAGATGTCCGTAGTCGCTGCAATTCAACAGGGAAGTAAAATGCAAGCAACTATGACGCCAGACGAAGATTGGTTGTCTGGAACAAACATTACCACACCTTCCAAAGTAAGTTAATTAAATAAATGTAAATATACCATGAAAACAATTTTGCAATGACTCAAATGGTTTTTATCAATGCAATAAATGCATATTTGCTCATTCGCAGATAAAATATGAAATAAATATCACCATCGTTTACGTTATATTTTTGTGTAAATTTCAGAAAACATAAGCCAAAAGTCCCAAACATTATGAAAAATGCTTTTTATTTAGTTAAAACAGTTTTTTTTTAATTCAATTTAAAGAAAGTATTGATATGTAGAATAATTCGGCGGAAAAGTGACTAATGTTTAAATGGTCTGATCTTTTATTTAGAATAGTAAAAGAATAGAGGACCTGAAGAGAATGCATGTCAAACGTAACAGAAGCAGACGTAAGTAGACGAGAATAATTACTATTAAGTAGGGTTGTCAAAACGGTCATATATGTCATATAGTGTCTTACACTTCCTTTAATATTATAAGCTTGCGAGAAGTCATATATTTAGCCAGTGATATCGAACAAATAGACCAATCGTTTTTTAGAAGTAAATGAGTTTTTCATGTTAAATATTCTAAAATGTTAGGCATCATTTCTTCAAACACGGCCTTTTGTAGTATGAGTTAATCTTTTATGCTTAAAACCACCGTACCATCAAGTTACTGTAACATTATCCCCCATTTTCTATCTTTGACGTCTGTTAACTACTTGGACGAGTGGGAGTAACCCTGTCCGCCATTTTGACGTGCAGATACACCCAGTCTCTCGCATTGTTTTTCATGCCGTGTTTACACGAACAATTACGACATAGTCCAACAGTTACTGTAACATTATCCCCCATTTTCTATCTTTGACCACTGTTAACTTCTTGGTCGAGTGGGAGTGACCCCGTCCGCCTTTTTGACATGCAGAAACGCAGTTTCACGCCGTGTTTACACGAACAACTACAGTTAAAGATTTTCTCATCACATTTATTTAGATTTTTTATATGAATTCACTTGACTACACGTATTCAAGACCACTTGTGTACAAATATTCGCCTTCGGTTATTAGCTAACCGAGGCGATATGCGATTACAGCAGCATATTTATTGGTTTTATGGTTTTTCTGTTTATGTATTTTATGCTGTTGTATTGTTCCATAGTGAATCTTCATCTTTGTTATCTGTTGTTATATGTGTGTGCTCATGTTTCTGTCTTGAAAAAGGAGCGGATTGCCCTGAAAATTTGACAAATTCCTCTGTCTGCACTGTCGTTATTACTTATGAGACCAATATATAATTATATTACCCCATGTAAATTGATAGTATGACATCTATTTTTTATAACATAAAGTTTATCCTAACATTGAAAAATGAATATGCCTATTGCGATTTTAATAGCATTCTTTTACTTTTAGCAAAATCAAGGCTGCAACTTGTTTCATCATTTATGGAAATACCGGACTGGGCTAATGTGGATACAGGAACAGAACCAATTACAGATCCATTTTGGTTTATTGACAGAAGTGGACGCAAGAAAAAGCAAAGACGCAAAACAGCACGTTTAAGGAAAACAGTTGAAACAACAGACGTCGCTCAATCCCCTAATTTGAAACGCGACGAGAACAGTTCAGAAGAAATTGATGATGATTTTGAAGTAGCTGCAGAGGCAGCATATTCCAGAAGATTCGATTCAAGTTTGAAGATTAATGTCGATGAGTCAGAGCAGGAGCCGTTGGTCAAATCATTCTTTGATGAAAGTCTTCTATTGCTAAACACAACGGACGAGAAGAAACAACGTGAGCAAGGTTTTCTTCTGAACGGGGTGAATTTATCCCATTCGTTTGTAGATTCACTTGCTCCAAGAAATCATAACCAAACATGTTATATGGAAAACTTATCAGTGGAAAAGTTACAGTCCTTGCTCAAAACTCAACCAAGAAAATACAAACGATGCACTCTTCAAATTCAAGCTGCACACAAATCGGTGTGTACTGTGATTAAACCGGAGAAAAATTTGACAGAAATCGAAATCAGTGGCCGCTCTAGATGCGGAAAAAACTTTACAGAAGATGAGGTAGTTGTGGAAGTGCTCAACAAACCAACCACTCTCCAACATGGTAGGAATTCTTTACCAAAGGGAACAATTACAAACGGTCAAGTTGTTGGTAGATTAAAAAGAAAACGATTTTCCAACATTGATCATCCAGTTTTAGTGTGTGAGCTTGATGAACATGAATATCATCAGATGAAACCACTCGATAAAACAGTGCCTAAATTAAATCTCTATCGCAAAACGCGAAGAGAAAACCATTTGTTTCAGGTAGAAATTTTCAACTATGACGAGAAAAGCAAGAAATTAATGTTTAGAGAACATTTTAAGATCAACCCTGCAAAAAAGCACAGTTATACATTTCTAGTTGTTTACATACGCTGGGATAATGTATATCCTCTTGGAGCTGTCATCAAAGTTATTGAATCGGATGGGAATTTAACCAGCGGCTTAGAAATTCTAGAGCTTCAGCATCAGATACCAACCACGTACAAACAAGACACCGTTCAGGAAGTCCAGCGTTCGATACAAGAGGAAAAACAGGAAGAAACCGAACTTGGAAGGGACGATTCAACATCACTTTCTGCATTCACTATAGATCCAGAACACTCAAAGGATTTAGATGATGCACTCAGTGTTAGAAAACTACCAAATGGGGAAGTCGAGGTCGGAATCCATATATCAGATGTCACCAGCTACATACAGAAAGGAGATAGCATAGACAGAGAGGCAAACTTTAGGGCCAGAACATTCTATCAAGGCCGAGGAAAGCAAGCATACCACATGTTACCAGAGCCTCTTAGTCAACACCAGTGTAGCCTGCTGCCACAGGAACAAAGACGTTCATTGTCGACGTTTTTCCGTTTCGATTCAAACGGTATTTTGGTACAGGGGTCATCGTCCATAAGGAAAACCATGATAATGTCAAAACGCAAGTTTACATACCAAGACGTTCAGGACATTCTTCTTAATGACAAAGAATGCGACCCTTTTTCTTCAGAAATAAAAACGTTATTTGAAATATCACAGAAACTGAGAAGCAGTCGGCTCGGTGATTCGGCGAGAAGCAATTACGATGTTAGAATCTTTACGGGAATGAATCTTGATACAACATCAGACACCCGAGAAGCACATCATCTTGTTGAAGAATTCATGATACTTAACAACAAAACAGTCGCTGAGTTTGTGTGCTCAAGGTTTCCAAATTGTGCAATTCAAAGATGTCAACATGCCCCTTCACATGAAAGCGTTCGACGATGGTTAGACAAATACCCGTTAATATCGGATTTGATCCTTAGACTTCAAAATACCAGTCCGTTGCCACAGCGACAGCTCAGAATCATAAACGCCAAGACAAAGACAAGAAAAACACCAATCGAACTACAACTGTGGGTGTGGTCGTTTCTTGAACAATGTGCAAAAGCAAAGGATTTTCAAACAGCATGGGAGGTCATTGGATGCGACGACTTGCACCCAGAACAAGCCCTTGCCTGGCACGAGTGGACGTCATTCCAAGAGGTTGCCCATTACAAGTGCCATGATTCATCGGCTGACACAAGGAAAGTATTGCATTTTTCCTTAGACGTATCGATGTACATACATTTCACATCGCCTATTCGTCGATATGCAGATCTCATAAATCATCGCCTCGTCCACGCTGCTCTCGAAAACCAGACAGACCCACCTTACACGAAGTTTGAAATTGAAGAAATTTGTGTCCATCTGAACGAGGTATCGAGACGAGCAAAGAATTTTGAGAACCAATGCAAAGCCTTACATTATGGTAATTTCCTTCGGAAAAATCCTGTAGTATGCAATGGTTTCATTGACGAGGTAACTCCTGACCAAATATCACTATATTTCCCAGGAAAAATGAGTTTTTCTCGAAAGAATAAATGCATTGCTCTCAAACTACTTCATGTGTCACGCAAACCTGAGATGAAGAAAGACGTTCAAAGACCTCTCGACATCTTAACCCTGGCCTGGCATAAACGAATCTTTTCCCATACAGGAGTCGGGGGATCGAACATATTTCGTAAGGAGGTCCGCATTGATCCTCACCAGAAGGCTTCTTTTCAAGAGCTTTCCCGCTGGAAAGATGTCATGAAGGCCTGTGTAAATCAAAATACAGATGAATTGCAACAAATCATGTCTGTCAACGCTCATTATCATGAAGATGTTCAAATGAGAGGACGTGTTCCTGCCTGCACACAGACTGTAAATGACATTAGTTGCGAAGACAACAAAAACGCATTTCCGTCATATTCTTGTGATTTCACCATGTCATTCAACCATGCACAAATTTTGTCTGTCCAGGTTGGAGCTGATTGCAATAAAGGAATCCTAGAACCTTCCCTACAGCTCCTGGAGCTCACACCCAATGTGAAGCTTTGTCTACAGCACACGAGTGATCCTGTCAAGTATCTGGCCAAATATGCAACGATGACTGCAGACAAAAGCAGTTTCGACAATGTTGAATCCTATCTGGAAACATGGCTGCCGTTAATATGGATGGAAGCTGCGACACTTGCAGTAAAGGCTGATTCTATCACGATCAATGATGTTCCTGTCAAATTACGTGAAGACGGTGGTACATTCAATTTACCTACCGCCTTCTGTGAAGACAGACATATCAAGTTCAGTCAAACATTCATGGATGACATTTTGAATGAAGAAAACGGAGAAGAAAAAAAAGACCACTCAAATGTATATCAAAGTTCAGATTTCCTTTGCTTCAAATGGCCGTATGAAATTAATGACATTTCCTCTTCATTTCCGAGGGAACACCCTGAAAGAAAACGTATATGGTTAGCTCATGGTCAGGTTGAAAGCATAAGAAAAATCAAGGAACCTAATGGAATTAACGTTCGCTTCCGGCTACATCCGACAAGTCCTAAGCCGCCACAGCAGTTAAAAAGCAGCAGGAGCAAACCATTATGCAGTGTTGAAATAATGGTGAATCCCGTGTCAACCAGGTGAGTTGTGTGTCTTCTCAATGCGACTGCTAGTATGAGTATAGTACATCTACATATTATAACGGTTGGTTATAAAGATCCAAAAATTGTAAAACTCGTCATTATATTGACATTCTATATGCTTGGTCCAATTGACGAAAATTACTTTTATTTTTATAACACTGGTGTCCTCATCACATTGTGTATTGCTACAATATCGGGGCCGCATTACATAATACTGGTGTAGATTGTTTACCGTTCGCCGTGAAGCCGCCGTTCGCGTATTTTTATTTTGCTAGTTACATTAAGTAATAAACAGTATTGCATTCATGTCAAAGATAAATAGATAATAATAATGAATTACGTGTCATATTTTGAAATTTAAGTCTGCAAATTGGATCTACATTTACATTGTTTAAAAAAATGGCTGTATTACCGTGAAATAACAACATCCAATCTATGAGTATGTAACAGTATTGCAATATACACTGATGTTTTGCCAGACGACCAGAATCAGCTCTACAGTGTCTCAAAACCGCCAGTCAGTTGGCACAAGCGATAGCACTTGGGAGATCCCTTACACCATTATGTAAGTACAAAATTAGTTTATTTTTTCCATTTATCTTCAATTTTGAGTAGATAATATTTGTCTCAGTTCTTATACCATGGAAGTGTTTCTATTTTTCAAAAACAAATCCTGCATGGGTAAGCTCCCTCACTCAACTTATCAAGCAAATGTATCAAAATGAACAAAAAAGCTGAGCAATGTCTAAAATACGTTTGTTGCTACTTCAAACAAAGAAATTGTATCCAGTGCATTTCATTTTGTGTTAAACAATTCATTTAAAGCATCAACTTTAATTCATGATATTAAGGCTCATCCCACCAATCACGATTAGAGGAAAACATTTGAAATGTGTTTAATTTATTCATATAAACAGATGACGCTAAAAAGACAGCGACATTGAAAACAGAAGTCAACGTTCTTGGCCTAAAGTCAAATAACCCCGAGCAGGAAGAGGCTATTCGCGCCTCGCTATCCCAGAAGTTTACCCTCATACAAGGGCCGCCAGGTAAAAGTAGTACCTGCAGACATCCTAAGGCTCTCGGTATAGACCAACAATGGATTAACGCATTGCTGTCGAAAACCAAACTGACATTTTGGCTCTTATTTCAGTAAAAGGAAATGACTAGAGAGCAAAATATATGCTCATCTTTTGAAACAGTTAGGTAACATTTTCTGAAAAATAAAATAAGGAATATAGTTATCTCAATAACTAAATCTAAATTACTAAAATTCACAGAAAATATCCAAGTATATTGGATTTAATTTTTAAGAGGACTTGAAATTTACATGTGAGCTAAGAAGGCATCTGACTTTACATATAAAGGTGTTACAGAGCAGCCCACAATCAATTTAATAATTTTAGAAACAATTTATTATTTTCATGAATTTCACATCAAAACAACGTTTATTGTTCAAAACGAATTTTATTGCGACAAATATCCAATTAAAGGACAGGTGATAAATAAACACAGTGCTACTGTCATAGTTGCGGTCAGTCGACTTAAAAGCGATGTTTTGATAAGTATTTTACTCTAATTGATTTATTTACTGTTTGATAAAAATAAATCGAATTATCTTTGGCCGATTTTAACAATCTATACAACACCTCCTCTGTCTCCATAGAATACTAAACTCCGATTTATGTCTTAAAGTGTTATTTTTATAGGAACAGGAAAGACGTACACAGGCATGAAGCTTCTATACCTCTTCACACAGCTTAACATGAAGGAGGCACAGTCGGGCAATGCCTTAAAGCAAGTTGTCTTCTGTGGTCCTTCTAACAAATCGGTCGACCATGTAGCCAGTAAGTAAATTATTGTATATATTCTTTAAAAAAGCGATTGTTTAACGCCGCCAAGGAAATTGTGGCTGTCGTTTTCATACCGCCAACAGCAGGGCAATAAAGTCCAGTGGTTAATTGACAAAATCGACAACACCAAAAATTGGAAAAAGAGATACGCTGAGTACACTTAAATTGAAAATGTATTGAAGATATCAGAATATTTTTACAATTGTTATATCTTTCCTCTTGATGTCCTTTGATTATCAATCAAAAGGGAACACACGTGTATGAGGAATTATGCATATTAATATCGAGTATAATGTATAACCAAGAAGTCGTTTATGTGTCGCAAAAGTAGACTGTGTGAATAAATGCAACCTTGTCTGGTTGTTGCATAAGTCTTTAGCTCATGAAATCTTGATATAATTCTACCTGTCATAATCAACATCTTTACATTATAAATCAATATAGATCTGCTACTATTAGTCTTTCAATTGTCATATTTTGTGCCATTACTCACAATTCATTCTTTAGACTGAAGGCGCAATGTATTACAATTACGTTATCTGTGACACTTTCCTCTAGGGAAGGCTATATGGTTACAAGGTTTATCTCTGATTTAAGAAATATCAACGTCTATCTGCATTTCTTTAACATCATGACAAAATTCAGTGTTATCAGTTATTAGATATCCTCCACGAAATAAAAAATAAATATTATGAAAAAGCTTGATGTACTATTTGCCTGTCACTGTGTGCATGTTTTACTAAATTAACAGAGTGGACACTGCGAAAATTTGGCGTGCAGGCACCAAAGCTACTCAGGATGTATAGTTTGACGCATGAAAGCTTCGATTACCCTATCCCAGGAAAAATCCATATAGCAAGAAAAGATCAACAACCTGACAAAGACTTGAGAGGCGTATCCCTCCATCACCTGATCCGAAAGGCCGAAAAGCCGCATGCCGAAAAGATAAAGGAGTATGACGCATATTTTCGCAAGTTTCGTGACCTGTCGTCAATCAAAAACTCCGACCAAGCAAAAGAATTCAAGGAGAAAATGAAGGAATTCAAAAGTCTAAAGCACCAGGCTAAACTTGAAGAAATTCGACACTATAACGTGATTTTCTGTACAACTGCGATGACAACAAATCCGACGTTCATCAGCGCAACGAAAAACAGTATAAAACAATGCATTATTGAAGAATGCGGAATGTGCACTGAACCGGAAAGTATGGCTGCAATCATTGCTACTCAAGCGGAACAGGTGGTTCTGATAGGTGACCACAAACAACTCAAACCAGTGGTCATGTCTCAACACGCTGCACGACTTGGCCTTGACAAATCCCTCTTCGAGCGATATGGAGATAAAGCAATATTTCTGAAGACACAGTATCGAATGGTAGGTATGCTTTAGCATGATGCAGCATTAAACTTATACCGTTTGGTTTGTTTATTTTGTTTTACTTCTTATTACAGCCAAAGTCAGTCATTTAAGGACGTGCCTCAATGTTTGTAATGCTTTAGCATCACCAAGAAGTCCTAGAAGGACGAAACAGCTATATGGTGTAGTGTAATTCATTTTTGCATACTGTATTTATTTCCAAATTCTATAGTAGCAATCATACTTGTGTCTTACGGTCAGTATATAATACATATAGTTCAGATTTATTTCTTATACTTATACTGAAATGTTTTTGTCTTGTAGAATCCATCAATTTGCGAGTTTGTGTCGTCCCAGTTTTACAGTGGAAAGTTGGAGACTGAAAGCTCAACCGCATGGGAAGAAGTAAACCCACTCCGTTTATGGAAAAACCCAGATTATCCGTACCTATTTTGCCATGTAGAGGGAGAGGAAGAATACCTTTCCGTTTCTACAGAAGAAGGGAACGAAAAATCATGCAGCAATCAGGAGGAAGTTCGAGAAGTCGTACGTATTTATTTGAATTGCCGCTGTCTAATTAGACAAATTGCAATTTTATGCAATTGTTCCATATCGTCAGGCAGCGCAAATCCAATTATTTGATTTTATTATAGATATGTCTATCTAGAGTATATCAAAGGTTCAGTCAAATTCATGGCAAGATATGTGTGATATGTATGAAGTTTCATTTATCGTAGGAGTTCGAAATAAAATAACAAAATTATTAAAATCATTATAGATATGATTATCGCTTCTCGCGGATGGTGAACAGAGGGAAAGGTGTCCTTTTTATGAGAAAATATTACTTACTACAGCCCAGCACTAATAAAATGTTTGAAATAACAGTAAATCGTGACAGTGTACTATCATGTATTTGATTCTCGTTGTCATACCATAACAGATCAAGCGGTTTCATTATATTGGATGAACTTAAGCAAAGAGTATACAGTTATTTCGTTTTTAATTCGTTGCATTCGCAGGCTGGACTGGACACCAGTGAAATACGTGGATAGTTTTTATTTCACCTTTACTGTGACAGTTCTGCATACATGAACTTATGTTTTGTTGGCGTATATGTATTTACGTTCACTTTTTCAGGTCAAATGTTTTCGTTGCATGGTCAAAAGGGATCGAGTGTCCCCGAAGAATATCAACATCATGTCCCAGTACAGAGCACAGTGTTCCGCTATCAAAGAATCTCTTGAGGAAAACATATTTCCAGACTTCAATGTCAACACTGTAGTTTCAAGTCAAGGTAAACATTGACGCTTGGTTATTCATACTACAAACAGAACCAAAAGCAACTTGGCACCAACAAATTTTAATTGTTTAATTGTCGTTATTTACAAACTGTAGGTGCCTTTCTGGTAGAATGTTTTGAAACCTGAAACCTATAAAACTATAAGTACGTTGAAAGTATTCAAATATTACTGAGCGCCAAATGAAACTAAAGATTGGTATAATTTTACTGAGCGCTACAATGAGCTCTATACTACTGAGCGCCAAAATTAAACAAACAGTTTATATAGATAATGAAAGTTATACGATTAACAGTACCTGGATAAAAAACATAATCACGAAAACCTAAGTCATTGGCATTTTAACTCTCCGCAACTCTCAGTGGCCTCAAAGTACACTTTTTTGTGCAGAATTTTAGAATATCAAAAAGGAAATTGCCCGCGGCCACAACCTTATTTATAAGGTTTTCACCTTGCTACTGGATCATTGCGTCAAAAACGTTAGCGTTTTCTTTGTTCTTAGCTGCGCTCAGATAACGTTTGGGGAAATGTAATTTGTTGACCTTGAATGACAGGAAATAATGTGCATGTGACAAGTGCTTGCTTAGATTTGAATATTGACCGGTCATTGACAGCGCTGACTGATTACAAATAATCGCCTTTGAACAAGTTTGTGTAGATAGAACATATAATGAAAAGGTTGCATAGAAATCAGTTAATTGTTTTTCTCTCTTTTGGTATCAGTATTACAAATGGGCATCTTAAAACAATTTTATTTGTAATTTTCCTGATATTGAGTCATGAAAACCAATGTTACTATGTGATTACAACCTGTTTTGAAGGTGGAGAATGGGACTACGTCATATTCAGCACTACAAGATCTTTACCAGACTACAAGATTGAACCTAATCCAACTCTTGGCTGGTGCAAAGAAAATCTCGGCTTCATCACTGATCGGCACCAGATAAACGTGGCACTGTCCAGGGCTCGCAAAGGCCTCGTCATTATAGGTAAGTAATACAATGATCGCGACATCATAGGCAAGTACTACAAATATCTCGACATCATAGATAAGTGCTACAACGATCGCGACATCATAGATAAGTGCTACAACGATCTCGTCATCATAGGTAAGTATAGCAAAGATCGCGACATCATAAGTAAGTGCTTCAAAGATATCGATATCATAGGTAATTACTACAAAGGTATCGTTATTGTAGGTGAGTACTACAAAAATTGCGATATCATAGGTAAGTGCTACAAAGATGTCGACATCATAAGTAAGTGCTACAAATATTTTGACATCAAAGGTAAGTGCTACAAAGACCTCGACATTATAGGTAAGTGCTAGAAAGATCTCGATATCATAGTAAATACAATTGCCTAGTCACCAAATGTAGGCAATTATGGGATAGCATCATAGGTAGGTACTAAAAATGCTATGTCGTCATTAGCATGTACACTATTCTTCAAAGGTCATGAAACCATATGTATGTTTTACAAAGTTCCGACAATTATAGGTATCTTTCACAATGACCGTAGACAGGGTTTCCATCTTTTTTGTTTCATTTTTTTCTATATTTCCTCCGGTGTATTTATTTATTTATTTACTTTGTAACATGCTTAAGCGACTATGCTTTTTGTTTCTCAAAAGAATTTTAAACAAAAATCGAAGTCCTTCAAATTAGGTATAATGAATGACACTTAGGACTTATTAATCAATTACTTTTTTAAGAGTTTAGATAATTCGAAATTTAAAAAAAATAATGATTTAAGTGTTTTTTGGGGAATAAATCTAACATAAATCATAAATATATGTTGTAAGGAAACATGCATGTTGATCACTGAAAGAATATTTGATGTCTTTAAATAGGAAACAAACATCTTCTAAGAGCAGACAAAGTATGGGAACAACTTCTTGAACACTATGAACGAAATGGATGTGTTGTTTCCAGCAGGGATTTCCTACCACGTAGACCCAAACGCAATTTTCGACACTGAGAACTATCGTAGAACATGTACGTTGCCTGCATAGTTTAAAACCGTATCATAAACGAAGTAAGCATAATCTTTCCACAAGTTATCAAGATGCGGGGTTGGTTCCCGTCTGGAACATTTCTAGAACTTGGACGTCATGAGTTTAATGATGAAGGAGGATGTTAACCAGCTTTGTTTATATCATTATTTCATTTATTCATCGCTTTGCACATTACACATGTTTATAAAATGTGTGTTACATGTATATACTTTCATACATACTTTCAATGTTAAATGCAATGCATACTTGTTAAACGCTTTAGATGCTAATTGTATATACTTCCATGTTTTAATGTAATGTAAACTACATTCCTCAATATGACATAGATTGAAAAATTCCGTGCATATATAATCCATCATACTTAATGATAATTTGTCATTTTGGTTTATCCACACATATTTTGCACTGATGGATATCATAAAAGTGTTTTCTAAAATTGTATATTCTTTTTACAAATAAGGAAAATGGTCTCTATCACTGTCCCATTGCACTGTGACTTTTCCTTTATACAGAAACCTCCCCTCAAATTCCGTTTAGATATAAGTGTAGCACAGTTCGGCCTGGACACTTCCGTAGACCAGGTAGCTCAATCGATTAGAGCAATAGTATAACAATCTTATGTCCAGGGTTCGAATCGTGGTCTAGCCCTGCGTAATTATTTACATTCAGAACATTTTTGTTGCTTACATTTTGTTCATTTCGTCTGTATTAATTCCCATAAAAGCACCTGAAGGTAAGCTTTTCCCTTTTTCAGATTTTTCAGAAATGGCTTATCAAAGCTATAGCCAAGTCGGAAAAGGCAGTTTCTAATACTTAGTTACAGTTTTTGGCAGTGTTATTGGTATCCTTAAAACTTATCAATTCAAAAATATGCATATAAGTATCACCTTTCATTTTGGTATTGAAAACGATTTGGCGTATTAACCCTTGTCATTGAGAGGATTTTATCAAAAATTTGTTTCTAGAATTATCACCAAAAACCCAACTTTCATTCCGTTTAATAAGATAACAATCATTTCATAAACCTGTGCTTAAAGATATCATACTTAACACAGACTTCAAACACAATAGTACTATTTGATGTGAATATGAAAACTGTTTCTACATTATTCAAAACTTTGTACCGCATCACTTTCATTTCAATAAACGTACGTATTAATCTAAGAGAAAAATATACAAATATAGGATAGCACATTAGATTTCATTTCAAATGAGGTTTTTGACACGCCTTTTTTGCTCTTTGATTTTTGTCCTCATTGCGACGCCTTAATACTAGAAATACGTCTGTTAAATCATTTCATTATCATTTTGTGACGTCTGAAATATGCTACATTAGTCTATACGCAAAATATATATTGCATATGTATGTTGTTTAAATTATGAGTTTTGAGGTGCTAAATGAGAACAAAGAAATTGAATATTCTGAATTTATTATCTCATAACCTCATCAAAATTGAGAGTTATTTCATAAACTTATCATTTATATTTTTATGAAAACTATATCTCAATCAGTAGAAAGATAGTTAATCTTCTATAGTCACACGATATCACTATGTTTACAACATTCGACCACTTTACGGCATTAACTGCCGTAAAGTGTCATCCGGATCTTTGTCAATAGTGACGATAGGTATGTTTTATTAAAGAACATGCCCTGTGTGGAATGCACATTCAAAAACGAAAGTAACACTGCACCTAGCCAAGAACTGTTTTGTGATACATAAAAACATATCATATACCATATAAATATGAAATGAAAACCTTATAAAAGTAACTTTTCACTGTTTTTTGGGTTTTTTTTTTTCAAAAATGATAGATCTGGATAGAATAACTATAACTCATCAATACAATCTACTTTTATCGTCTGAGTAACTTTTATCTGTCATATCACACATTCATGTTTATTATAAAGGTATGTATATGTTTGGATGTTTATAAGCTTATAACAACGTATTATAATTTCACATACTATTTACATATAACAAATTTTATAAATAACTATTTTCTTAAATTGCCTTTTTTGCATAAGCCAAACATTATATATATCTTTACACAATGCCTCTTTATATATACCATTTTTTATTTGTTTAAAATCCCCTTTTTGTATGTATACACATTATATATAATTATATATTTAGTTTCTGTACATACCAAACATTAAGTATAACTTTAGAGAATATGTCTTTTTATATATTCCAAAGATTATAAATAACTAATATGTTATCCCATTTGTAAATAACAAATATAATATATAACTTCAAATCAATAAGTCTTTAATACCAATTGTTATAAATAACTAATATGTTATCCCATTTTGTAAATAACAAACATAATATTTGACTTCAAATCAAGAAGTCTTTAGTTGCTTGCTTGTTTTTTGTTGATGTTTTACCATTTTAGAAACTGTGTAATAATAGTTTAAATTTCCTTCCTCTATTAACATATTCATTGAAATCCGAATTGAAGTATATATATGTAAATATTGTTTACTTCTGTTGAGGCCAATGTAATAATTTATCAGGCCGAGTAAAGTCTTGTACATTCTTATCTTCCTCGGGATGCTAAATCATCACATCGTCCTTAAGGTAAATTTATGATTGCTATATTATATGATATTTTATATGCAAGATCAAAAATAGAAGACTGTCTGAACACAATGGGTCATATGAATGTTTCTGATTGGTGAACAAAAAATGAAATTACATTATTTTCATTTCGAATCCATAATTTTGATATATATAGGCACGTACTCTTGCTAATACAATATGATATCAATCTAAAGTGTCTCGAGGACGATATAGCATTATATCAAGTTTAGCGCAGACAACTAGTAAAAGAGAAATAAAGCTCCCGTGACCTAGAAACATTAATAAACATCAGACAAAGTGTCATTTCATAGCATTCAGTTGGGTCGCTTAAGAGCCTGACATGTTATAAGTCCGGTGAAGTATTATGATGAAGACATCAGCTTAAATGTCTTATTATTGACTAGTTAATCTTTCTTATGAACATTTCAATAGCTAAAGTACAAGTTTAATATATCCAAAGTTAGATTAAGTTCCGATCTGTCATTCGGGTATTTGGATATAACCTAGGGCGGAAATGTAGGTTGACCACAGTCTCTTTCAGGGGGGCTTGTTGAACCTTAAGCCAATCAGATTGCGGGGAAATTCTAGTCATATAATATAATTATTACCTCAAATTGGTTTTTATGTATTGTTGTTGCAGTCTGGTTTTTTATAAATATATGTAAACATTCGTTGACATCAGTCATTTTATAATTTGCTGTCAATTTCGTTGATATTTTGGCAAATTGATTTACTGTGATTGCGCTTAACATAACAATTAATTAACCAACAAGCTTACTTACCGTGTTATACATGTTTACAAATTGTTGTAGTCTGTTATGAAAATATGTACGATATGTAAAAAGATATATTGATACTGATAGAAAATATCTAACCGTTAATATGTACCATACTATTTATCACGTATTTATATTCGTATTACTTTTTGTTGTGATTTTATTATTTTCTTGCAATGAACAGAGATATCTTTTAACTGCATGACTCATAACCCCCTTTTCTAACAGGGTATCTTTTAACGTTTTATAAAGGAATTTTAAAAATGAAAGACAATGCAATTGAAATTCGAGGAAATCTTGAATTATGTATTCAGAAAACTCAAAACCTTTCAACCAAAGCCGATACATACTATATTGGAAGATACCTGTTAAAAAGCGAAGTCATTCGTGCTGTTTGAAGTACTCTCCGTCCATTGAGACTTAAAATGAGACTTGAATTAGTGTTAGAATTTTGTCTATCTAGTTATTGTTATTAACTTGTATCGATAAAAGATATGGGAAAATGTATTGTATGATAGAAGAGTGATCAATGTACATAAAAATGTAAGTATACATCCCATGATATATTTTGTATAATCTTATTCTTGTATCGGTTTTATAGATGTATACAAAAGAATTTTATCAATCCGTTATTTTTATTTGAAAAGATTATTTTTTTGATTGAAAATGTTTACATGCGAACAAGTATGACGTAATAGTTTATTTTCTTACTGTGAACATTGATCCTACCTAGATAGCATAGCAATACAGATAATTATATCATACTGATAATACATAACAATAATACGTAACTATAAATAGAGCTGATTTCACATTGAGGCGTTGCCTTTCTCACATGTGGTCAACATTAATTGTACAATATCTTCTTCATGGATAAGAAGTATATATATATGAATCCATGTAATACGGATATACAAAGTACATTTGATATGACATATATGCCATATGTCGACGACAGACAAACAAGTGCACAATTGATAAAGATTTTGGGATGATTTGAAAGTCGTATGCTCTCCATCATAAAGGACGTTTTTTATGTTCATTGCTGTGACTTACGGTTCCGTTGTCACTATTGCGGTCCTCACTTTGAGAATATGCCATTACACTGATTTGAACCGAATTCTCAGGACCAGTGTCATTGTTGAATCAAAAGACGCCCCTCCTTCTCGAAAACCTGTCTTCTGTCCTTGTTTTCGTAGAAGTTGAGCGATGGTTTTGGCCCCTCTTTGGTAATCACTTGTTTATATAGTGCAGATTGTGATAATTTAGCGATGTCGTCTCTTAGCATATATTCAGGCAAAATGGCGCCCTTGCTCTATTTTCCTATATGCATACTTTGTGTCTGTTAATTTCTGAATTCCAATATGAGAATCATGTATTGTGTGTCATTGAACAAGTAGGTACCATTTTTCATTATTACACACGTGACATAAGTGCAAATTAATAGAACACGTATAAAAAAACAATGAGTTACATTGAAGAATGAAAACAGTATAAAGGGCTTAAGGTCTATCATGTATGATATGTTAAATGCATGTAATGCAGTGCATATACAGCAACTGTTATAGAATCACATTCCAACAACCATTTGAAACTATCCCATAGCATCATTTTCTCCACTTTGGTCGTGAAAATACAGTACATACATGTATTACAAATCACTTATTCGTTCTTTATTACTTTCTATCATAAAGCATACAATTGCAATCACATGACGCGGGGAATTCTTGATAAAAATCTAAGATAAATACAAGGTATAATGCAATCTTAGAATACAATCGCTACATGATTTAAAACATCCCTATTGTAATGATGACAAAGATAAGGAATACACTAACTTGATAATACTACTTAATGTCTTTCTGTAGTTATACACATATCCGTATAACGTATCAATGTCTTTCTGTAGTTATACACACATCCGTATAACGTTTCAATGTCTTTCTGTAGTTAAACACATATCCGTATAACGTATCAATGTCTTTCTGTAGTTATACACACATCCGTATAACGTTTCAATGTCTTTCTGTA